>VZTG01007782.1:1325408-1380467 GCA_013397845.1 Melanocharis versteri
CGGGGCGCGGGGCCGGGAGGGACCGCGGTGCCTTTCCAGCCGCCGTGCGGGTTCGGAGCATCCCGGCGCGGAGGTGCGGAGCGCGGGGCTGGAGTTTTCGAACTTGCAAAGTTCGAACAAAGCCGGACGCAGAGTTTTCTGCTTGGGGAGGAGACGCGCATCCTTTCGGGATCGTGTCTCACTCTCCGGTAGCCTCAGTGACAGAGGAACGGGGTGCAAGGTGTCGGGGCTCTCTGTGCTCTCCCGCTGCGGCAAGAAGCATAAAGTGCCTTTCCTATTCCAAAACCAACTCCTTGTAGTGGCATGGTTGGCTTAAAAGAAACCTGATTAAAAGTTTGAGATGTGGTCTTAAACTTTCTGTCAGTTCTAGGGTTTGTTTGTTTTTTTCTTTCACAAATCTTTTGGACTTCTTGTAACCTCTTCCCCCAAAGTTTTCGCGATTAATTTTCCCTCTATCCTGAAGCATCAAAATCCTCCTCACTGTTCTCGTTGCATCTTCTTGAGGTTCAGCTCATTGACAAGTTATTGACTAATTTCTTTTCCCCCTCTCTTAGTAAAAAAGCTGCTATAAGTTTTGCCAACTGTTCAGATCGCTGCAGGGTGTTCCATCATAACTTTCTGCTTTTGCTGGGAATTAGGAATAAATTAAAATAACAAGGCATCATGGGCATTCCCTTTTCTCACTCCCACACCATAGTCCAAGCTCATGCTCTAGGAGACCAGACCAAATAATTTATATACGTAGGTATTCAAGTGTTGAGTTGTTTATGGGCTCAGTTACAGCCCTGATGTAAACAGTCATGGCGTCAAAATATGGGATTAGAGGAGCAGCAGACAGAATAGTTGCCACTTCTAGGATCCCTTGGTTATCTCTGCATGAATTGAGCTGGGGTTTTCTTATTATGACCCTTTTGGTAACAAAGCCTGTGTTTTCCATTTTCATCTGACTTGTTTGTCAATTTAACTTGCTCTTGAAATTCCCTAGGGATGATATAACCCTGATCTCTTCTTCCCTTTCTCCCTAGCTCAAGAATGGATAGGAGCTAGAAAACCTAATTTGTTTTAATCTAGAGCCATATGAACCATTCCTCCAAAGTCAGAGATTCTAGAAAAATCTGTGTCCTGGATTTGTTCCCTCTCTATTTCCCTGTGTTACCCTAGTGTCAGAGAAAGCAAAGCCCATGGAAGCAGGAGGGACTCTCCACAGTTTTTGCAACCATCGCATTTCTTCCCCAGTACTCACAGCACATGCAGAGCAGGCAGTGGATTAAGCATGTTTTTTAGGACAATGCACATCACAGCCCAGAGAGGTTATCAAGAGCCTTAAACTTACGTGATTTTATTCTTTCTCTGTTTTGGTTTCGTCTTTAAATTCTCTTTTTTCCATCTGTCACCCTAAGAAGAAACCACATCTCAACCTCAGTGATCACGTTAGGACAGATAATGGGTTTATGGCTGCTGCCAGTTCTGCCTCACTGAGAGCAACAGGGCTAGGTAATGGACAAAAAGAAGAGAAAAAATTTCCTTTCTACCTTTAATATAACATTTAATCCTGATGGTTGTACACAAAGTCCCGCTATTAGGCTGGCTGTAGAAACCAACTTTACAGTCAGAAAAGCGTTCAACCAAGATTCAGCTCAATACTCCTACAGAGAAAATATTTACACTTAGAGGTCAAAAAAAATCCCTGTCTTTCAGTCTGCACTCACAGACATATCCAGCTCCTTCTGCTTCCAACCTGATTTATACTGAACCTGAACCTATACTATTAAAATTTCCACTTCTTTGCATTTTTTTTAATAGAAAGCTTGCATTCATCATGCAATTAAAAAGCTGTACATATGAGTGTATTAACCCTACAGGTCTACATGTATTCTCACTCTTGTTTAGTTCTTATTCAACCTCTTTTACTTTTCTTTCATCTCTTCCTTTGGTTTTCATACCAGTTTCTTCTTATCCATTAAGCTGTTGTCTTCCCCTCTCTCTTTCTCCTTCCCCTCTCTCTTATTCACAGTTTTTGGAGCTTTGTTAGTGCTGACTGCCTCTCTTTCCATGCTCTCCCAGTCTTCCTAGCTCTCTTCTTCCCCTGCGCAGCTCTGTGTATGAGAGAGAAAGCCAGAGAATGTTGATTTTGTCCCCTCATAGCCACATCTGTACCCGTGTGCACCAAGAGAATCGCAGCGTGGTGCTTGCAAGTGCATTCATAATTTGGGGGGGAAATGCTGGTTTAGGTTGTTCCAGCACAGTTCCTGGGGTGCCCACGTCCTTCCATCAGTGCCACTGTAACACAGAAACCAGACCTCAGAAAATTGTATGGTCAGTCAAGAAAATAAGCTCCAATATGTAACTCCAGCTCTATCTGAGTAAAACTGGTGCTGTAATGATCCGTGCTTCCAAATGTATTTTTGATACTTTGTTATCTCCGTAGTATATATCCCATAGGGAAATTTCAGCCATTTTTCTTTACCCGAGTTATCCTTGCCGTGTCACATTATAGCTTAAAAACGTTTTCAAAATTATTAGACTTCTGACAGGTTGCAGAATTATGGGGTTTATACAGTCCTGAATTGGCCATATTTTTCTCAAGCTCCTGTTTTTAGTTTGGACATTACACGAACACTACAGACCCTCCATTATTCAGACAACTTTGAATGCCCTTTGGCTACAGCAGCTATATGTCGTCTTAGTCTCAGCAGACAAATAACCTTTAATACACCATTACATTTTGAAACGAAACATGATTTTCCTTCTTTTGAAGTCTCATATGTACTTTTAGGGTTTTAAGCAAAGTCTAGTTGGATAGGCACCCAACTCCCGCTGTACAGCAGTGGGCATTGAATAACTTAAGACCTTTTGCCCCTTCAAAAACGTCATTTCATGGTGAGGTTCACTTTGCTGTACCTGAATGTGTGCCCCTGTGTGCAGAGCTTCTGCAGTCAGGTGAGTGACGTGATTTAGGCACCAAATTACCAGATACAAAATACCAACCGAATACCAAATACAAAACTTCATGGCAAAAGCTTGAAGAATTAGACAGTTCTACCATGTCTTCTTTGGGGGCATATTTGGCCCTTTGGGATTGTCAGACAAATTCAGTTTCAGGGACAGTGTGTCTTCCACAGGAGATTATATTACCCATCATTCCCTACTGGAAGGTACTCCTTTGGTGTGATATCATAATTCACATTTCAGGTAGGTATTGTCCAATATACTGGGCTTTAAAAATCAATGCAAACCCTTTACACTGCCCCCCAGAAGCTGATAAAAATCCTAGGAAAATAGTGGGTTTTCAGCCGTAGTTTCAATCGATATTCCCAATCCTGCCAAGTTTAAGGATGCCACAGAATAAAATGCTTGCCAACATGAGTCTACCTTATGCGTTCACCTTTTGGGCATTAAAAATACAAGTAATCTTAATAAATAGACATATTAAAATATAACAAGCAAACCAACTACAATAACTCATTCATTTATCAGTTCAACTAAACACTTTTTGCAAAAGGCCAGTTCTGTAATACAGCGATTTCCTCCAGTGGTGTGAGTGGACTTGGGCTTTGACTCCTTCTCAGCAGGGCTGCAGGTGGTCCTGAGCTCTTGGGGCATCCAGAGCTCTCAAAAGCTTTTCTTGGAGCTCGAGCCTATGTGGTGGCAGTTCCTGTCTTTCCCAATGCTCCTAGATAGCCATGAATACCTTTAGCTTGGCCATTTCAAACCTTACTGCCTAGAATTATGTACCTTGAAAACGAATCTTGATAATATATAGAGATGCCAAGGGCTGCTTAATGCCAGGAGGGCTGGCTGCCTCTCCACTTCTGTCTGTCTTTTTCCAAGGATGAGAAGTCCTGCAATTCTGTGGAGCTGTTGCTGAATGACAGCAACAAGTACAAGCATACAAGTTATGGTGCGTTAGATATGAAAGAAACTTTACAGGTTTTCTTAAAAGTGCAAAAGTTTATCCTTTAACAATAGTCTTTCAAAGCAGTGCAGACAACTTGTATTAAAGATGGGTGCATCCCTCCTTTCATGAGCTACAGAAGACAGGACAGCAGTGTGGGCAAGTTAGGTGTATAAAAGCTTTGTAGGTTTGTAAAAACATTTTTTGTCGAAAGCTTCCTCAGCTGAATGGCCGTATGTATCACAATCTGAGTGCTGTCAGAAAGAAATCTGAACAGGCCACCCCACCAGGAAGACTGAGCAGATGAGACACCTACAGACAGAGAGGAACAGCCTCCTAGTCACAATTCCTGACATAATTCTCAGGGGAGACTTCAACCACAGCAGGACATAAGCAATCCAAGCGGTTCCTGGAATCCTTTGATGATAACTTCTGTCTCCAAGTGATAGAGGAGCCAAGGAGGAGAGGTGCAGTGCCCCTCCTTGTTCTCACCAACAAGGAGGGGCTGGTGGGGAATGTGAAGCTCAAGGGCAGCCTTGGCTGCTGGGACCATAAATGATGGAGTTTGAGATCCTTAGGGCAGCAAGGAGGGCGCACAGCAAGCTCATTGCACTTTTCAGGCACCTGCTTGGCAGAGTCCCATGGGATAAAGCCCTGGAGGGAAAAGGGGCCCAAGAAAGCTGGTTGATATCCAAAGATCAGCTCCAAGCTCAGGAGTGATACATCCCAACAGAAAGCAAGTCAGGCAAATCACCAGGAGGCCTGCATGGATGAACAAGGAACTCCTGGACAAACTCAAACACAAAAAGAAGGAATAGAGGGTGGAAGCAGGGACAGGTAGCCTGGGAGGAATACACAGAAATCGAGCAGATGGGGATCAGGTGAGGAAAGCTAAAGCCCTGATGGAATTAAGAAAAGGGGAAACATAACTCCCATTTTCACCAAGGGAAATAAGGAAGACTCAAAGAAATACGTGCCACTCAGTCTCACCTTCATGCTTGGCAAGGTCGTGGAGCAGTTCCTCCTGGAAACCTTGCAAAGGTGCATGGAAACCATGCAAAGGTGCGTGGAAACTAAGGAGGTGATTGGTGACAGCCAATGTGGCTTCATTAAGGGCAAATCTTATGCCTGACAAGTTGGGTGGCCTTCTAGGATGGGGTTACAGCAGTGGTGGATAAGAAAAAGCCACTGACATCATCTACCTGGACTTGTGCAAAGCGTTTGACACTGGCCCGCATGACATCCTTGTGTTTAAATTGGAGAGAGATAGGTTTGATGGGGGCCACAAGGTGGATAAGGAGTTGGCTGGGTGGTTGCACTCAGAGTTACGGGCAATGGCTCGATATCTGAGTGGAGAGCAGTGACAAGTGACATTGCTTAGGGGTTCCACTGGGACCAGCGCTGATTTACATCTTTGTCGGCAGCGTGGTGGGCGGCACGGAGCTCACCCTCAGCAGGTTTGGGGATGACACCAAGCTGGAGGGGAGGGACCTTGAGCGGTGGGAGAGGCTCGAGGCCTTGGGACTGTGCAGACCTCATGGAGTTCGGCAAGGCTGAGTGCAAGGTCCCGCATGTGGGCCGGGGCAATCCCAAGCACAAACACAGGCTGGGCAGAGAGTGGATTGAGAGCAGCCCTGAGAGGGACTTGGGGGTGCTGGTGGATGAGAGGCTGGACGTGAGCCATCGTTGTGCGCTCAGAAAGTCAGTCGTGTTCTGGGCTGCATCCAAAGCAGTGTGGCCAGCAGGGTGAGGGAGGGAATTCTCCCCTTCTACTCCTCTCTTGCGAGACCCCACCTGGAGAGCTGCATCCAGCCGAGGGTTCCAGCTTAAGAAGGATGTGGACCTGCTGGAGCGAGCCCAGAGGAGGCCACAAAAATGCTCAGGCTGGAGCACCTCTCCTAAAGAGACAGGCTGAGAGAGCTGGGGTTGTTCAGTAAATATTCATGGAAACATAGAATGGTTTGGGTTGAAAAGGACCTTAAAGACCATCACCTGTAACTCCAAGCCATTGCCGTTACAACCAGCACACTACTCACCCACCAGTGTGTCACAGGGACGTAGTAGGCTCCTGGACTGATGTAATTGAAAGCCAAGATTTGGTTTTATTTTTTGCACTTTCAATCACATTTCTACATCCTTTGTAAATTATAATATTTTTTGCAAGCATCTTCACAAAAGGTATGGTTTGTTTTCCAAGCAGCCTGAGCTGATGGTGCAGTTATAGGGTTATAGAGCAGGAATTTCTCAGCTTCTACTTTTTGCTTCTTCCTGAAGTTCTTTTCCTTTTGGCTCAGAGTGTTAAAACCTACTGCAGATTACTTCTTCCTCCTCTACACTTGAGGAAAAATACACTCTTCAAGCTGCATGACTTAGTTTCATTTCTGATTTAACTGAACGTTGCACATAGCAAAACATGCCAGCGTCAATCTAGAGGCAGGTATGACCCAACCACAATGGCATGACAAACTTATATATCCTTATATCACCCTCGTTAGGTAGGGAAGCATTGTTGTTCCCAGTTTAATGACAGGTAGGCAAGGTCCAAGGGAACCAAATGATTTGCCCCAAATCATACAGACTGTTTGGAATGTAGCTAGGAAGTGACTTCTAAGCTCCTTGGTACATCCAGATTTGTAACCCCTAGACAGAGTATGTGTGGCAGCCTGCCTTTTATAATGTATAGGTATGACATATATATATATATATATATAAAACTTGATGAACATTTAGCATGAACATTGACAATCATAAACATATTTGTTCATATGCAGGATTATGATAACAATAAAAAAAAGCAGGTTATGTGAATAGCACAGAAACATTTCAGTCAAAAAGCCTTGAGGGGGTGAGTTTAAGGATGGGAAACAAATGTATCTGACTAGATATTTGTCATTCTAAAGCAAAATGGAGCCATTATCTGTTTTCACAGAGATAACATTTTGAAATATGTTAAATATTTTCCTATGGCCATTATCAGGGAGAGTGTGGTCATGGATAGATAAATTGGCTGGTAAAAGTACTGTGGTTCAGATGTGGAGAATGGTAAAATGTGACTCTGTCTCCCACATCATTGTTAACTTCTCAGCCAGAGAAACTAAAACATTAAAAATTAAAATCCACACTTGCTTTGAATCAAATAACCATACTGATGCAATTTATTTTTAAAAAATCCATTGTATCAGTCTGATTTGAAGTTCTTCTACACTTTGTGCAGAGCCAGTGAATTCATGGTGCCATGCTGAAACATTACTGGGATATTGCTGGGAGGAGAACATGGTGCAGCAAACACAAAGATACTGTTTTATAGAGAAAAATTTATATGAAAGGCACTCCTTCTGAGGATCTAACTTTAAATAGCCCATAGCTTCTTTTAACTGTGAATGTAGCAGCCTACTTTCATCAGGCTATAAATTTACTTATTAGCTTATGATTATTATTGATTTGATTACTCTCAAATTTATGCTGTCGAGGAACTGACCCAATATCTTTTGAATTCCATTTAACTGAGCTCAATGACAAATGGATCAGGCCCCAGAGGTACAGAGAACTGCAGGAAAAGTAAGGTGGCATTATGCTGTATTGGTTTTCTCCCTACCATAATGGTACAATTATAAACAAGGAAACCCCATGCCTTACAACCCTTTCCTCCCTCTCTTCTTTTTTTCAGATCATTTACTCATCTCCCTGTAAAAGTAATCCCATCACATGCATTTGAAGGACTTCGAGATGCCTTCATCATGTAAGTTGTCAATATTTTCAATAGGCTTTTCCTTAATTTCTTAAAAAGATCATCCTTTTATAATTATGTAAAAATGTGTGGCTAATACACACTATAGATAAAAAAACCACAGGGGAAGGATAAACATAGCATTCCTTTTCATATAAACAATATACAAAAGATCCTTTGAAAATGTGTGATTTTTAACAGCTGTTTAAAGATCAAATAATAAATATTAATCATGTCAGAGAGAACTGGATACAGCTTAGTAACGGATGACAGGAGCATTTGATTAGCAGAGGAGATAGATTTCTATCCTCAAACATTACCTCTGCAATGACAGCCACGGCACTCTGTGATTATACATTTATAGAAGACCCAAATAAGACATTGCTTCAGCATTTTGCAGTGAGAGATAATCTTGGCAGGGGATCAGTAGGAATGAGCCCTTTCTTTGATCTTTCACTTTGCAAGTGCTGTAATTTTGCACACCGGGTCTGTGCTGCTTCCTGACCCTCGGCATTGTACCTATTTTCCATCAAGGATTCAGACAATAAGGCTTGTCTTACCCCTCTTGCCCTCATTTCTGCTGTTATTCCAGCTGAAATTGCATGCTTGAGTCTCCATTATTTATTATTTTTTATTTTGTCTGCATCGAGTGGCCTCTAAAGGACAAAGTTGATGACACAGCAGTGCAGTGAAGAGCAGGGGAATGACCTCCCCCAGAACCTAAGCAGCAGCACAGAAGATGCTGCTTTTTTTTCAAGGTGCACTTTTTGTACTTCTCTGCTGCACATATCCAACTGCAGTACAGTATTAAAGCAGAATCCAGTGGTGCTGTATTCTTGCATTCACTTGCATCTGAATGTTTAATGAGAACTTAATCATTTTCACACTGGAAACCAACTTATAGCTACAGAATTTCTCCTACCTGCATGACTTAAGGCTGCACTTTCTCAAACTGTACACACGTCATATTCTCCATAGAGAATGGTTTGTTCATGGACATTTTCCCTTCCATAACGAGAATTTAATTGATCTTTTTGTGTGCTTTTAATGAATCTCTCCAAATTAACTGTGTACGAATCAATGTATTTTTCTGAAGTTAGTTTGTAGAACACTTCATAATTTTATTGAGATTTAGTGCTACTTTGAAAAATGCATATTTTATAATTACCAATCTCTAAGTCAGCTATTTGGCAACACATCACTCTCTGAAAATCCGATGATAAATTATTCTCATGCCATAAGTCATTCCAACATATGTAAATGAAAAAACTGTGGCTGACAGGGAGGATCCCATGGAAGAACCATGTTTCAGACATCAGACATGGGTCTTCAGGTTCTGTGAGCAGGCACTGATCCCTCCCAGCCTGTGAATCTCTGAGGATCAGGTGCCCAGCAGGCCACTTATTCTACATCCATCTTTCATTTATGAGTACCTAGTGCAAAACCAAAAATAACATTCTCACTGAATTATGACGATGAAAAAAAATCCTTAATATTTCTGTAAGACACACATACATGTTAGCTGTGTGATTTCTAGTGTGCATCCCCCTTTGTCCCTACAAATGAAATACAGAATTCATTCTGGTCTAAGGGATTTTGTATAAACACCAATAGAGTTGTCATCTCATAATTGTAATTGAATTAACTAACAATCATGACTGTGACAATATTGACTCTGATTGTGTAGACACATTCCAGTTGTTTGGAAAATATTTTTTCTTGAGAGTGTATAATCTTAGGTTTAGTTTGTGTGCCCTTCTAGTCAATTCTGTTGAGAAATTTTGAAGATCTTTCCCTTATATATGCATCAATTTATACTATTTACTTTCAGGACTCAATTTTGCATAGCCTCTTAGATCTGAATCTAACAAGCATTTAACAAGCATCTAATAAGTGGATTCTGTTTTTCTATGTCAGCATTGACTAATCTTGAGTACACATGTGGAATAGGAGCATCTGTACATCATAATCCGAGAGTGCCACCAAAAACAGTTAGTCTGCGTAATGATGAAAAAGAGCCCTTTCCTTTCAGTTTGCATGCATGTAATGAAAATGGCTTTTTAATCCAAAAATTGTTCATAAAGTGTGCTGAATCCATATCTGTGTATTTCTACATTTGTGGATTAGATGACCATAATTCTGACTTGATAATACCATATCAAGCACTGTGAACATTATCTGTGTCCTCACCCCGCAAATAAATTCACTACGCAGAACCAGCAATGGGAGGGAGGAAAAGGCTCACGAGGCTTGGGCTCACCCTGTTTACATTAGTTCTGACCCTTAATCTCTACCTTACCTGGAATTTACTGAGGAAATGGAGATTGGCTGTTACAGAGGTACTTATTCCTAAGGGTTGGCTTTCCCTTTTGCCAGGACAGCACAAGGCTGGTCCTCTCTCAGACCCCACTGGCACGGGCTCCCGGGATGTCTGAGGTGAGGCATGGACAAGACGGATAGCAGGGGTTGAACAAGTGTGCACAAAAGAAGGAAATACAAAGTGGAAAGCCAGTTGCTGGTGTCTTTTCTGGTAATGTGTTTCTTTGTGTCTGCTGTTTTCGTTGTAGTGAAATCTCTCAGAGCGACTCCCTGGAGAGAATAGAAGCGAGCGCCTTTGACAGCCTTCCCACCTTGTCTGAAATGTGAGTATCAGTTTAAAAAAGGCATCCATGTTGTGGTTTCGGATCATTGAGGAGTAAACAGCCTGCAGAGAAGTATTCCTGGACCAAATCTGTCTCTGTTACTTTGGTTGGCTTTGATTGAGATCTGTGATGAGAAACATTTCTCTCCAAAGTGCCGTATGAAGTAGTGAGCACTCTGTAAGGCTGGGCCTTGGAGATCTAGCTCGTGCAAAGACATCCCTGCACAGAGTCCCACTGCTTTCAGCGAGCTCAGTGGCAGGAGTGGAGCTCTGTGTCTGCTTCTGCTGGCATTGTCAGGCTTTCTAAGTGGGGAAATAATTTGAGGTGACAAGAGATGAGAAAAATCTTTCTTTTTGAAGATGCCATTTTCAAAGCCCTACATTATTTAAATACAGCTGCTTAGTATGCATAGCTCTTCTGTGGAGCACTAAAATATTGCTCAAACAGAACACGCACTGATTTTAAACTTGACCTGCATAGCACAGGCATCTGAGAGAGAGAGTTAAAAGCAATGACTAGGAGAATGCTCTGAAATATTTAGTAAAATTGGAAACTCTAAATCTGATTCAATGCCTCATTACTGCCTTTTTCGCACAGCATGACCACTGAGTGGCTGAAAATTGTGCAACTGAGTGAGGACAAATTAAAGTCTTTTTTTTTTATATGTGAACATCACTGAAACCAGTTACTCACATAAGCAAGGGATACAGATTTGTCAACCTCTGATTGAGCCCAGTTTCCACTAGAATCAATGGTGTGTTTAGGGAAGGAATGAAAGATTTGACCCCATGCATTCACCTACAGTTTATGGGTAGCTTGTCTTATGCCTGTCTTCCAAAACCCAAAAGCTAAGCAAGACCATTAAAGAGCTACAGGGAGCTGGCAAGAAAACCTCCTTGAATCTTGAGTGCTGTACAGGACTCACATTGCACGGGCTTGATGTCCCAAGCTGCACTCAAGTCCACATTCAGTGGATGATCAGGGTAGTGAGTTCAATGGCATTCTTGAATTTCAACTTTTCTTGCCATTTCACATGCTAAAATCTTTGTATTTTGTAAGTCATGCATAGGGAGGGAGCTGGGCTACAGTTATTGGCCTTTAGGGCAAACAGAGGTTTACCAGATAGTTTAGCTGCAGAAAGTGCTCCTTTGATTAAGAGATCTGCCCTTTTTTTTGAGTGACCACTAGCGAACAGGACTTCTCACATGCTTCTCTCCCAGTTTCTGCTGATCCACTCCTACCAGCCACTGCTCTAAGGAAGTCCATGGTGCTCCTAAGAGGTTAAACTGTCTGATGAGCTGCCTTTCCTGGCTAGGAAGAGCATCAGTAATGTAATGGAAACAAGGGATGATTTGAAGGGATCTGACTGTGGAGCGAGGACCAGGCACACAAACACACACACACTAAGGTCCAGGCTTGGCCCCACATCCAAGCCCAAAATGCTAACTCCCACCAGTGTTGTCTTTTGTTGGCTGCCTGAAAATTGCAGGCCATTTTTATTGCCTCAAAATGCACCCAGCAGCATATTTGTAGACTGTTCTCTGAGGAAGTAAATTGCAAGCAAAACTCAGGGCCCTCCCAAATCTATAATGATTATAATACTGAAATATTTTTTCCCTCATTACAGATTAATCCTGAACACGAAAAATCTGTTGCACATTGAGGACGGAGCATTCAGAAATCTTCCAAAGCTAAAATACTTGTAAGAAAGAGTTCTATTCCTTTTCTGTTTTCTTTATTTATTCTTTTCTCCAAAGGAGTAGACAAATCAAATTAAGGAGTGTAAGGAAAAAGGTTTTTCATGCATTACAGTATCCTAGAAGTACATACATTGTTTACAACAGCTTTAACCTGTAGTTACCCAATAGTGAGGTCGTTCAGTGTACAAGGGAAGGGCAGTGATGGACAAAACAGAAGTCTGCAAAGTAGTTCTGGTAAGCGCTTATTTCTGGAATAAAGCTTTCAGAATAACAGGTTACTAAACAAAAGGTGTAACTAAAATCTCTCCCTTGTGCTTAACACAGTGAGAACATACGCTGCTCCTCCAGGACACTGCTTGAGAAGTCTAAAAAACTTGATTTTTGCAGGCCTTAGAAACACCTTTGGACCCTACTTAAAAATCATATTTGTCAGTCACCTTTTAAAGCACTGTTAGACTTGAACCTACCAAGTTGGCTTCTTGTTGCATCCACTCTGGTAATATTTTCTGCTATAAATAGGAATTATGCTTTTCTCTAGAAGCATTTGTAACACTGGAATAAGACAATTTCCAGACCTGACACAGATCTTCTCACTGGAAGCTCATTTTATTTTGTAAGTAGAGACCCATCCTAACCCCTGCGAGTGTTTTCCATCTTGTTCCTGAGTCACTGACAAAAATACCTTTTTTTTTCCTTCGAAAGGGAGCTCTGTGATAACTTGCGTATGACAATTATACCACAAAATGCTTTCCAAGGGATGAACAATGAATCACTGACACTGTGAGTAAAATAATCCTAGCTCCAGTTCCTTCTCTGAGGATAACACTTCTGCTTGAGGAAAGTGGGTTGACTTCACGAAAATCTTGACATTAAGCCCCATAAAAAATATATATGTATTGTGAGTTGAATTTCAAATGCCTAAGAAACATAGGGATGTTCTTCAAGATGTAGAGCAGAGTTTTATCCAAAAGATAACTTCACTTAGGAAAGAAAATAGGATGAGGGATCTAAATCTTCATCTTCCATGCGATGTTGTTTTTTAAAATACCATCAGCAGGGTATAAACTACAAAAGCTGCACTGGAGGCCAAAGTCTCCGTTCTTACCTCAGGGATGCAGTTTCTTGAAACAGTGCTTTCAGGGACCAAGCAGTCTGAGGGAGCTGAGCTTCAGCTGCACAGGGTCCCTCTGGAGAGTAGGGATGGAGACACAGAAGAAATTGGTACAAACTACGGATGCTGCTTCTTACCCTGATTTCCTTTGCCTCAGCTTACGTTCCTATCAGATCCCTATAAGTTTCCACACCCAAGACTTTCCTTTTAGCCAACAGTGGATTCATTGCTTCAGCCCCCTGGGAGATGGGTGGGTTTGATGCTGTGAGATGCCCCACCTGAGGAACACAGACAGCCAGCGCAGAAAGAGCCCTGTGTGGATTTCACAGCTCACTTGTCTTCACAAAAACTTCCACAAAGTAGTGCTGGAAGAGGAAGAATCACAAGCTGAGCCTCGCGGCAGGATGTGGCCAAAATTTGGGTCTCCCAAGGAAGGACCCCCTGAGCCATAGAGAGCAGCAGCAGGCCACCCACTTGGTGTGGCAGCCACAAGCCCCAGGGGAGCCCCGTGAAGCCAGCCTTTGGGGGCCAGGCTCCAGTACACAGCCAGCTGCCCAGAACTCCATGCGTATTTGCACCTGCAAGGGAGCTGTGCACATGAGCAAGAACTGCAGCTGATGGACTCTTCATCAGGCTGATGTGCCAGCATGACAGTAATTTTAACACAGATTTTATGTATTGACCAATACCTTCTGGAAACGAGAGAGGAACTGGGCATAAATGTGACTGAATGCTGCTCCTGCACGATGCTAAAGAGGAGCAATTGCTTGGATTAGCGCACCGTTTCATCTTATGAGCCTCTTTCTTCCCAACAAGTTCTCAAAATAACTTCAACAAAATTATGATTCTGCTAATGGTGCAAGAAAATGAACATAAAAGAGATGGAGAAAGGTGCTTAAAGTCTTTACTGTAACCCTAAAGTGTACTAAATGGGAGGGAGTCTAAGTCAGGAAACAGCCAACAGTCATTTTTCTCCCATCGTTTTGTGATAGGAAGCTCACCAGAAGAAGAAAAGAGTTATCTTATCAGCAGCTTCCTAATTGTAGAGCTACGTGCTAACTCCACCCCCTGTGGTTAGCTGTAATTAGGTGAAGTAATTCCTCTTGTTACAGCATGGTCTGGTGAAACACGAGTAATCTATGGAGGTGTAAAGTCACCCTGCAGTCATACTTTGCACTGCAAGTAGCTAATTTAGCCTTTCCAACAGTTAATGTTTCTTGTGGATTGGGAAATCTATCCTACATATTGTCATGGTTTTTAAGGCTATCAGTAATTTTAGCATTGTGCTGAGGTAGATCCCTTCTATCAAATGGAGTCGGGTGCTCCCCACACTTAAGCTCTTGGGAGCAGGTTTCATAGGGGCCAGTTTGTGCTATCCCAAAAGCAAGTGGAAAAGCAACAGAAATGCTGTTTAATTAATAAACTGCGCCAAGTTTTCTATTAGGGCTTAATATTAATGAAAAAATAATATATACAAGTGACTATATTGAATTTCTGTTGTATGCATGAACTTAACATCACGAATGGGTATTAATGGACCCATAGGTTACATCTCCTAATGAAGGAGAAGAGCTGGACCTGAGGTGTGGCAGAGCCCAGCCTTCAGGTGTCTGGCCCCAGGGTGAGGAATCAGGAACCAGGGTGGCATCCAGTGTCCCTGTGCAGTGCAGGGGACAGCAAGGCTTCCACAGCACAAATCAAGCCTGGCAGCAGCACTTCGGAGGAGCTGATAATTCACTGACTGCTGGATGAGGCACAGCCCACCCCTGCCTCTCTGCAAAGCTGTCTCTTGGAAGATTTGTCTGTCCACAGAGGATCTGCAATCCAGCAGCTCCCTCCGGGCTTTACAGTTGCTTTCCACCTGACACATCTCCTGGCCTTGCAGTCTTCCAGCTGCACCTGCTGACACCACAAAATCCAGGGCTTCTGCCTCCAGGTCATTGTCTGTGTGCCAGGAGCTTACCTGGACTAATGTCCTGTTTCGGGATCTCAGCCCCAGGTAGGCACAGGTGAGCCCCTCCGCACGGGGAGGATCTGTACCTCAGCAGAAGTTCTCTGCAGCAGCTGAACAGGAAGGAGCTTAGAGGATTTAAACTGCATCTTTCTTTATTTAAGAGCTATAGTTACCTTCATTCTTTATAAGCAGGCCCTCTAATAATTAAAATGAATGTAGCACCAAGGTTTGAAACTTGTAGTAGATGATGTAATCTCGCCTTTTCCAAATCTTTTTCCCTTACTTCTTTTAATCTCCAGCAAGTTGTATAAAAATGGATTTGAAGATATCCACAGCCATGCCTTCAATGGGACAAAGCTGAATCAATTGTGAGTATGCTATCCCTCCTCAGTAATTTAAACAGTAAATAACAATTTAAATACAGTCAGAGGCTCTTCCTTCAGTTTAACTGGCTCTGTCTTGTATTTCCCAATACCCATGAGAAAGCTGCATCTTTCAGTGTCATTGTGACTCAGTCATTAGTCCTGCAGCTCTTACTGCTTTTCCTGAAACAACATCCCTTAAAATAGTACAGCTTTTGCGAGAAAAGCTCATCATTCTTAACCAAATTTCATACATTATTGTAAAACCTGAAACAGTAGCCCAGACTAAGGAATCTACAGTTCATGTCTGGAAACATCCACAGTTTTCTAATCCCTCTTGCACGCTGGGGGACTAGTCTCTTGGTTTTGGGCAAAATATACGTTTGCTACTGTAGTGAAATAACCAGCCTGGTTGTTCCTAGTTTAAATCAGAAGAATATGGAATTTATCACATTTAAGTGTAGATGATAATGATCTGATGGCATCAGAGGAAGTAAAGGTCACATGGGAAATACAAGGACTCCCCAGCCAGGCAGTGCAACTACCAGTGCTGTGGTGGGAGAAAGAATTGAAACAGGTGTGAAGAAGAAACCGAAAAAGTGATTTTTAAAATAAAGACGTAAAGAGAGTTCATTTTTGGTTCCACAGAATCCTGAAGGACAACAAGAACCTCAGGCGGATACACAACGATGCCCTGAGAGGGGCCACAGGGCCAGATGTCCTGTAAGTATCCACAGCTGCATTACCTGAGTGTCCTGTGGGAACAGCACTGTGCCACCAGAGCTGTGTCACCACAGCAAACACAGGCTTTGGGTCTGGAGGGAGATTTGATCTCTTACCCTCTGTGAACAAAGTGGAAACTTGTCAACAAGATGCCATGAAATTACAGGGTGAAAGGAGTTTTCACCCTGGCAAACACGTATCAGCCAGTTCTAGTGTTGGCACTGATCTCCACCTCTTAGATACTTTGGGGTTTGCTTCATTTGTGTCAGATCCTCCTGATCCTGTTCCTGTGTCTTATGTTGTGACATTGCAAACTAACTTGTCCTTTGGTAGGATGGATATGTTTTGGCAATATATATTGGTCTAGAATTTGTTCATAAAAGTGAACCAGCTGATTGCACACTGTAAGCGTGTGCTGAATGAAACTCGTTATTATCATCCTCATGATTTATTAATCAAGGACTTACTGGAGGGCTGCCCTGGCTGTAACTCCATGCAATAAAACACAGTGTGGTTCTGTAAATAGCACTCTGTGCTGCACATGCCTTTTTTGTGCCTTTTATTGGTGCTTTATGGTACATGGCATTACTGATATCACTTTCAGAATTGTGGGCCTTTTTTTCCTTTGTTTAATGTCCCGACTCTGAAAATCCTTCGTCACTGATGGACTTTCTTCACACAAGGAGCCCCTCTGAAGTTACGCTAAGCAAAACTGCTCAGGTTTGTGTCGGCAAGAATGACGGATTCCTTTGCAATTTTAATTAATAGCCACTTAATTAAAGCACCTAGAACAGCCCTTCAGAGCCAAGCAGAGAGCCAGGACGGTGTCCTACCTGTTAGCCAGCTGGAGAGTTACTTTTGCCCACCTTCTTCTCTCCCTGTCTCTGGCTTAAAGAGGCGTCCCTCACTCCATGCATGGATTTCAAATGGAAAGGTCAGGACACAGCCCCTGGAGTGGCGGGTTTCAGTTTCCCCAGGACAAAGGGAGCTCCTTGCCCGGCTGGAGCTGCTGGGCCACAGGGATGCTCTTAACCCGCTGCTTTGTAGTTTCACAGACCATCTCTCTGAGCTGGGCATCAGGTGCCGAAGTGGCTTTGTAGACCTGAACCTTCGTGAAAAAAGCAGTTCCTGTTACCCTCCATCATGCTTTGGTGGTATTTTTATAGGGATGAAAAGGAAAGTGAAAGCTCTCTTTGTTTTGCAGGGATATTTCTTCGACAGCACTGGAGTCCCTGCCTAGTTACGGGCTTGAGGCCATTCAGGTCTTAAATGCAACGTCATCTTACTCATTGAAGAGGCTGCCACCGCTGGATAAATTCAGCAGTCTTCTGGAAGCTGTCCTAACATATCCCAGCCACTGCTGTGCTTTTCGAAATCTAAGGACAGAAAAGTAAGTCCAAATAGCACATTACTGTACTGCGGTGCTTCAGAAGCTCCAAAATGGCAATTCTGCTTTATTCAGCTCACAAGGTTCGATTATCTTTATTCCAGTTACAGGGGAGCTGTGGTACATTGCAAGGCCTTGCTGGAAACAGCAAATCACTGCTAAGGCCAGGAAAATTACGTCCGTTTATTTTAGAGCAGAAATGGATCCCATCCTGTGCCCTGGATCTGCCAGCAGAAACACTATTCTAAGTTTGTTTAAAGCTTGTATTTTTCTTGGTATCTCAATTAAAAGCCTACTGGCACACAGGAGATGGATCTTTATCAATAGCATGTTGCTCTAATTAAAAAAAAAAGAAACCCCTGTAGCCTTTAGCTATGTAGCTTAATTAATACAGGTGATATGATGACATAGTAGAAAGGGCAAGCTTTCAATTACCCACCAAAATTAGGACGTGCCACAAGCCTACAGAGAGAAGTTACACAGTTTAGTTCCAACTATTTCAAGTAACAGCCAGTATTGTTCTCCCCACAACTGGAAACCATGGCACAGGGAGAGCTTTGTGTCCACAAACTTGGGGCAGTTAATCCGAGACAAATGAAGCTCATTTTTCAGCATTTAAGTTTCAAAGAAACCAGCCCTCAGCTGGCTTTAGGCAGCCAAAGCAACCCCAAATGAGTTTAGTTTGAGCCACGAAGGCGCCTCGCTTCTCATCTGTCCCAAATGAAGGCCGCAGAAAAGACGTACTGAGGAGGCAGTTGCAGTAGTGAGAGGCTTGATCCGTGTCATTCCCATGCCTCTGCTTCAGGGATGTCCTGGAAAGGCAGGAGTAGATTCCAGCTCTTTAGGGTAAAATTAGGGGTGATGCTATGCTTTCTCTGCCTACCTCATTTTACTGAGGAGTTCTTGATTCTGCAAGAACAGAACAAAGACTGTACTGTCAAGCATTTCCATTGCTGATGAACTGATTCAGTCACAGATCACATCTCTGAGTGTATTAAATGCAGGAGCAACTCTGGGAGAGAAAAAAAATGCATTCATTCTTATAAAGATAACTACATTTCTGATACTGTATTATTTTTTGGGTGCTTAACTTTGCAACATGAGCATGGTCTATAAAAACGGGTGGCTTAGTAAGTCACTTTTTTATATTAAGTGACTGTTTTCTTAGCAAATTGCAGCGGGGAAAAACCTGTGCAAATCAGGAAATGACTGCTCCCCTACCAGGGGCACCAGCAATGAGGTGAGACAAAGCCATTTCCAGTCAAACTGGTAGAGTACCTGGCTACTTCTTTCAAAGCCTCAAAACCAGAGATTTTGCCAAATATGTCATCTTTCAACTTGTACTATTCAAACTGCTTTACTTCAAGCATGCAAAGTCTACCTCCAGATCTCAGACAGTTTTTTAAATAGGGTCACCTGAATGGGCTTGGGGCTGAGCTGCTGGAAAACAGCTCTGCAGAGGACCTGGGGGTCCTGGTGGACAACAAGCTGTCCCTGAGCTAGTAGTGGGTCCTTGTGGCCAAGAATGCCAATGGTGTCCTGGGGAACATTAGGAAGAGCACTGTCAGCAAGGCAAGGGAGGTGATCCTGCCCCTCTGTTGAGTCTTGGTGAGGCCAGTCTGGAGTGCTGTGTCCAGTTCTGGGACCCCCAGGATGAGAGAGACATGGAGCCCCTGGAGCTGGTCCTGTGGAGGGCTTTGAGATGATAAAGGGACTGGAGCATCCCTCTGATGAGGAAAGGCTGAGGGAGCTGGGCCTGTTCAGCCTGGAGAAGAGACACTGAGAGGGAACCTCCTCAACATCTGTCAGGGTCTGCAGGGAGGGTGTCAAGAGGATGATTCCAGGCTCTGCTCAGTGGTGCCAGTCAGTAGGACAAGAGGCAACAGGCAGGAACTGAGGCACAGGAAGTTCCACCTGAACACGAGGAAGAACGTCCTTCTGTGCAGGTAACCAAGCACTGGAATAGGTTGCACCCACGGTGGTCCCTTCCAACCTGACCCATTCTGTGGTTCTGTACCAGGCCAGTTTCCCAGCAGCTGTTAACAGGCACTTCTCCAAAGGCCAGCCTAACTGCTTCCATTCATCCTAGTGGAGAATCTGGCCCACTTCAATACAGTATTTCAAAACACTAACCTTTTCATTCTAGTTCAAGTTATTTGACTATAAAAAAAAATGCATCCTAGGCAATAACCAAGGTGAAAGACCATCCTTACACACCCTTACACTGCCTATTTTCACAGTGTTTGAAGCCTTCTCCTTTCCACTTCCATATGTCTACAGGAACTGTTCATGCTGCCACGAGGCCAGTGCTGGCTTACCTTACATGTCTGTGAAGATCACTTGCAGAGAAGGCAAGACTTTGGCCAAAATCCAGCCCGAAACTTAACTTTCTTCTCATCCTTCTTGCAGACAGAATTTGCTGCTTTCCATTTTTGACAACTTCTCCAAGGAGTGTGAAAGCACCATGAGGAAACCGACTAACGAAATGCTGTAAGTACCTCTCTGCATAGAGATGATGCAAGTAGCAAATACAGACCTCCTCCCCTTTCTGCTGCTCACATGTTTTGTCACTAAGTAGGTCTTTGCCAACCAATTCCGTCACCCCTGCAAGTTAGACAGTGGTTATTTTACTACCATTAAACCAAGATCTGGATGTTCAAAAGGAAAGGAGAATAAAAAGCCCTCATGATTTCAGCAGCTTCACTCATTCCAGTTTGTCTTCTGCATTCTGAAAGGATTTCAAAACAATGATTAAATATTTACAGAAGTTAGTGGCCTACATGGAGGCTTTCCATTCCCTGAAATAATTGCGGTTGGTGTGATTCAAAGAAGAGCTGCTATTGTTAACCTTTTTTTTTTTACCTGTAGAAAGGATAATTAGAACTCTGCATATCAGTAGTTTTCCACAGTAGAATGGAGTTCCTGAGCTAAAAGTGTCATGACCCTGTGCCAGTGGTTTACTCCATCTGAACATGTCTTTTCATATCATCACAGTTTTGCTTGGCAGTGTTCAGTGTGACAATGAGAAAGGCTAATATCAAAACTGTTGTGCTGGCTGTGCTGGATGACACGGGCTCTAACCCAGCTTTAAAGGGAGAAGTTTAAGGATTTGCTATTCTTCATCCCTCTACAGCTAAATGGGAGACCTTGGGACTTGTTAGCAGCCCTGACATGGCGCCAAAGCATTGTAAAGTCTAGAAGAAACAAGGTTATGGTCACAAAATTCCAATGGCTAAACACAGCTGAAATGTGATTGATTCATTGGGATAATTACTTCCTTGGATGTTATCTTGTTTGCTGGTTGGTGAGGCCTCCTACACTTGCCATTTGGTTCTATCTGCTTGTTTTGGATTAGCATCTGTTGCACTCGTGCTGTGCATTAAGTAGCCTGCCCAGACTATTGGCTCCTGAAGCTTTTTGCTTTGGCAAATCCTAATCCCAGCAATTCTCTGAGCAAATATTATAATAAGCAAATGAAAGTAAGGTTATGGTTCATGGGCTTAATGGCTGCAGAACCACAGCAGAAATCATCTGAAAGTCCTGAGTTCTTATTAGTAAAAGAAAAAAACCCACAAAAATCCAGCTTGCACATAGCAGCACATTTACAAAGCTTCTCAGAAAATCACAATCATTTTTATTAGTAAATAGAGTCAAATGTATTCCCTGCTCTTCCAGTTTGAGGCAGGCGAGTGAATGCAAGACATTGGGCAGTTTTTCATACACAGAGAGAAGAGTTAGGATAACAAGTTTGGGAAGTTATTTGCCCCACAGGAATAGCTGGAAAGCAGCTCAGTTTCATTTGCCAGTTAAGACCGTGCTCCAGAAATATCATTTAATGGACATGCTTCAGTGGATGCGGAAGCTTAAGCATGTATTTAAATTATCCTAAAGCTACCAGTTTTCTCAAGAGTTGTCCTCAACAGAGAAACTTTCCAAGTCTCACAGTGCAGACTGAGTGTTTGCCCACCAAACACTCACAGTCAGGATGATTGGGAGGTTGGGAAATAGGCACCTGTTATGGCAGGGAAGTGCCAGAAAAGACAGTGTTAGCTTTTAAAGCGCTTCTTCTTTGGTAGGCTTATCACCACACTCTTGATGACCTGGAGATTATAGAAGCCTGTCCTAAAAACCTACAACATTTTTTATTAGGCATTGGGTCCAGCCTAAAATTTAATAAATTCCTAGCTGTCAGCGTTACTTAGTTAACCATGCACTACTTGCCTTATAATACTGCAAACATCAAGTTCCTCAGCACCTCCTAAGCCACACGTAGTCTCAGGAATTCGTTTGCTAAGTGCCTTTCCTATGGGGAGCAAAGGTGTAGAGTTAAAATCCATAGGTTATTTTAGTATGGCTTCTACAACTGCCTGCGAAACCTCTGTGCATCAAACCTGTAATCCATCAGCCCAAGTGTTACTGTAGCTTGGACTGCAGCCAACCAGCAGCATGAGAACGATGGCTCCCTCACAAAGCAGTCACAATAAAGTACTTAAAAACAAGCAAGTTGTATAAGAGAGCATTTCTGTGGATAGGACTGTGACCCCTGCTGCTCTCCAAGGCTGCTTCCCAAACACAAAGCATCCTTACAAGGCTTCGTTGTTTGTAAACACCCTGTAGAAACACATGGAGGAAGTCACAGTTTTAAAACAACTGTTATCTGTTGTCTTTTGCAAAAGCATGCAAGTAGCATGTTACAAATAATTCACTTCTATTTGGGGGGTGGGGGGCTGGCTTTTTCATGGTTACAGAGATGACTCCGACAACACGTCGCTGTGGTCAGCGGAGAGGAACACGCACCCCTTTGCGACAGATGAAGGAAGTTCTCCCTACAGCTACTCAACCATTTTCGATGACAGCGAAATGGCCGGCTTTGACTTTGAGTATGACTTTTGTCAGCCTAAAGTCCTCACGTGCACTCCGGAACCAGATGCCTTTAATCCCTGCGAAGACATCCTGGGATACAGCTTCCTCAGAGTGCTCATCTGGTTCATAAACATCCTCGCCATCGCCGGCAATTTCACCGTGCTCCTCGTTCTCCTGACCAGCCACTATAAGCTCACCGTCCCTCGCTTCCTCATGTGCAACCTCTCCTTCGCCGACTTCTGCATGGGGCTGTACCTCCTGCTCATCGCCTCCGTGGACGCCCAGACCAGCGGTCAGTACTACAACCACGCCATCGACTGGCAGACGGGCAGCGGCTGCAGCACGGCCGGGTTCTTCACGGTGTTCGCCAGCGAGCTGTCGGTGTACACGCTGACGGTGATCACCCTGGAGCGCTGGCACACCATCACCTACGCCATGCAGCTGGACCGCAAGCTGCGCCTGCGCCACGCCGTGCCCATCATGCTCGGGGGCTGGCTGTTCTCCATCGGCATCGCCGTGCTGCCTCTCTTCGGGGTCAGCAGCTACATGAAGGTCAGCATCTGTTTGCCCATGGATATCGAAACGGGCCTTTCCCAAGCCTACATCCTGCTGATCTTGGTGCTGAACGTTGTCGCCTTTGTTGTCATTTGTGCCTGCTACATCAAGATTTACATCGCTGTGCAGAACCCGGAGCTGGTAGCAGCCAATAAAGACACCAAGGTCGCCAAGAGAATGGCAATACTGATCTTCACGGATTTCACCTGCATGGCCCCCATCTCCTTTTTTGCCATATCCGCTGCCTTCAAAGTTCCTCTCATCACAGTGACCAACTCCAAGATCCTGCTGGTTTTATTTTACCCTGTCAACTCCTGCGCTAACCCTTTCCTCTATGCGATTTTCACCAAAGCATTTCGGAGGGATTTCTTTCTGCTGTTGAGCAAGCTTGGTTGCTGCAAGAGCCGAGCAGAGCTCTACAGGATGAACTATTTCTCTGCTTATAACTCCAACTGCAAGAACGGCAGCGCAGCCACAGCCCCCAGCAAAGCCTCCCAAGCAATCCTGCTCTTGTCAGCCTTAGAGAAGCCCTATCCTGCACTACGGGACAAGACATCTCACAAGGAAAATTAACCCGGAGTGCCAAGAGATGCAGCACTTCACAAGGACAGTTGTGATTATCTTAGTGACTAGGGATTGTTTTATATTATCTTGAACATTTCATAAGAAATAAAAATGCCAGTCAGTAATTCTTATGCAACATAACTGTTCTGACGTTCAAAGTGGTGTTTTCCCTTCTCTTCCTTTGTAATGACAGGTATGGAAGGTGGCTATTAGACAAAACTTTTCTTTATGGGGAACCAGAAGAGTCCGGGAGTAGTCAAGTTGCTCTTGAAGTTAACAGCTACTGCAGTGCTTGCAGCCTGGCTTCTTTTTTCTCCAGATCTGCTTCCCTGGAATATTTAAAGCCTGTTTGCTACCTTTCACGGCTTCTTTTTTCATTCCTATCAGCTGTGCTGGCATTGTTGGTTTAAAGAAAGAGGCACGAAACTAGATGCCTCCATTTCATCAACAGAAACTTCCAATTACACAGCCACCTACACACAGTTAAAGAAGAGTGCTCAAGTGATAGGCTGTAAAGATGTCACCATGGAAGAAAGTTGATCTATTGAACCTCTGTTACTGGCAATTTTGCAGTTTACGTCAGATCTCAGCCTGAGCTGGTGGGTAGTTTAAATTATTAACCCATACCCAGCCATGTGTGATCTGGAAATCACAAGAGATGCAAAGCCCTCCCTGCTGCACACAAGACTCTATTTAGGGTATCACATGTGCACACACAGATCAGGTAAAGGCTCCCTCTCAGTAGCAGAAGAGCTGCTTCCTGCACAGGCAAGGAAGTGCTGCCTTGTTTTCCCTCCTGGGACAGTCTCAGGAATGATTCTCCCCTGTCCACTCTGACGTCACCAGTGCCAGTGGCATTCGGGAATGCACTAGGGCCTCTTCAGCACACACAGTCCAACTCTATTCCCAGGTGATGAAGCAGAGTAGCAGAGTAGTTACCTTTTGGTGACAATGCTTTCCCATTAAAATCTCTCTTTTCTTTCACTATGCATTGCCTGATGCTAAGTGATCATGCTAAACACCTGGTCCAGATTTGTGACTGCATTGCTAATTTAAGTAAGCGCAGTCTGATACATAAGAAAATGGTGCTATTGCAATCACTTTAAACCTTTTATATTCTCCTTTTCAGCTGAGTCCTTTGCTTTCAAGTCTGTGACAGCAAGTGCGTTCCAAAGCACTCCTCTTGTTGCCAAAACACTGCACTGCAAGCTAAATTTGCTTCACATTAATGAAAGCAATTCTTTGTACTAGTGACTGGTCTATCATTAGTTCATAAGTGTGATAATTAGAAATAACATCTCTGACCCACTCTTACCTTCAGCTTAATGCCATGACTTCAATCAGTACAAAAGCTCTGGATGTAAGCACAGCTGTGCTCACGAGCAGTTCCTTCAGGTGGGGAATGAAGCAGGATTGAGAACAGAGGAGACTCTTAAAACTCTATGGTTTAGCAATCAATACAAATCCCATGGGATGCACCTCTTTACACACACCAGCTCCTGAGCTTAGCCAGTGATGAAACAGGACTATGATAGGATATTTAACTATAATACAAACCAAAGGTACTGGTATAAAAAAATAACTACGGAGCCTAAAGCTTCTCTATCACCTATCTCAAAACTGATTTTTGAGACTCAATTCTTCTGACATCCCATGGAAGAGTCCTGCACATGATTTAGGACATGACAGCACAGTATCTTAAGTGGGCAATAACTGATTTACTTGCATTATGTTTCAACAGGACAAGAGCTTGCCAGCACACCCTCCCCACCACATAAGGTGGTCGGGAAACTACAGGGAAGGGAAATGAGCTGGAATTAGCAACAACTGATAGCACCTGCCCTGCAGTGCTACAGAGGTAGCAGCCAAGCAGCAAGAGAGTCTCTGTAGGCACCTTTCTTTTTGTACCGGCTGTAAGTTGAGTGAAATCCACCATTTACAAAATTTCTGTTTTAAGGAAAAAAAAATAATTAAAACCACTGACAAAAGAGCAAATGTAATTTATATATTTAAAATTTTTCTACACACAAAAGGAAACAAATAAGTAAAAGCAAAACTTTAATATGAGAGCTGCATTCATGTCAGAGCTTCTCATACAAGTTACACTTGTTCTTCTATCTCATTATTTTTACTTTGCCTCCTTTCTGGTGTAAAGTTTTAGGCAGCCATTTACTGAAGTATCTTTGATGTCCGTAACTGGTATTAAACGCCTCATCCTGTCACACCTGCAGTAATATGTTTGCTGAATTGAAAGTAGCAGCAATCAAAACCATTAATTCATAAACTATTCAGATCAAAAGTACTGATTACTGCTCAATTCACAGGCTAGAGCTTACATTTTAATAAGAAACATTTCTTTTTTCAGTATCAAAATTCCTGACTTCAGGTGTATTTAGTTGTAAACGTCTTGTTCCAAGCTGTAATTCTTCACTAATGTTATCTTTAAAATTAGCTAAAAATTAAGTGCACTTTAGCCACTTTATTTTTTAGTGACCAGGAAAAACAAGTCAAATTCAGAAGCACCATTCAGAGGCTGGGTGGTGCTCAGTGAATGGTGCATATCCAGTCCTGTCCCATGGATTCCTATGCCACGCTACCTCTGCTTCCAGTCTTTCCTGACATTGGGAATGGTCCCACAGTTCATAATGTGCACATTTACAAAGCATGAGCACCTCAGAGCCTGTGAGAGAACGCTGAAATCTAAAAGCATCTATCATGTGGTAAGAGCTGCATTTCTTGTGCATTTATAGGTCTGAAACGCAGCACCAGTGCAGCTACAAGTCATCTGAATGGGGGAGAATAAATCACACACTGGAATATTTCAACAGTCTCTGAATACACAATTCTTCACATTCCAGCAGCAGCATCAATAAAAGACAAAAGAAATGCCACATTTGGTTCAAGTGCTCTAGTTCAGTGTCCTGTCTTTGATACTGGAGAGCAGTAGATGCATCAAAAAAAGCATGCAATAAACTCAATAATTGTTAAAAACCTACTGCCTGCCTTACGCCCTTAGCACAAGGGTTTGCACCACTATGAACAAGGGCTGGGGTTTTTCCCCTCATTTCTTCCCTATATTCATTCTCTCCCACTCTCACATTTCTTTACCTTCCCTTCTCCCAGCCTCTGCATCCTCTCAGGGATTAGAGATAACCAGAATGCCTCCCAGTGTCTCACTCCAGCAGACATGGGAGCAGCAGGCAGGAGAGAGGGGTGCCTCAGTGCAGCACTGCCCTTCCAGCAGGATGATCTGGTTCTGAGGCAGCCTGGCTGCAGCTTCACCTTGCAGTTGCCCATCTCACCCTGCAAGGATCAGGAGCCAGCCAGGGAAAAGCTGTAGCTCTGAAGGACAAGGGCCCAAAGCCCCTTTTGGACCTCTGTTTCTAGAAGAACTAACAAAAAGTTGATGTTGAGGGCTGGGAGGAATGCAGTTCTCATGGCAGGGTGAGCTACTGCCACGTGCATGGCTTGTACCCATTTCTGTAAGCAAAGTTTACACTGAGGGAACACAAAAGCAACTCTGTGCTAGAAATGTATATGAGATGACACTTTTATTATTATGCACAATTTGTATCATTCACAGCTTACTGGTCTGTAGTCCTAGAACGAAGTGGCAATGTACAGTAGCAAACTGAAATGACTTTGCATTGACAGTGAAAATAAATCACATTTTAATGTTACATCACACTACTCATTGCATCTCAGTAGACACAGATAGTATAGAATAAATAATAATAATTCTCATATATTGAGAGCTCCAGGATCTTTCCCAGACATTTCCCTTACTTGCATCTAGAGTGCATGTCTTTAAACTGAAGTCAAAAAAACACAAAGCAACTAAAAAATTCAAGAGAGAAGCGTGCAGCTGAAACAGCCACAGGTTTCAGACTTCCACAGATACTGCTTTTTGTTTTAAACTCAACAGTCTCTGAAAAGAATTACACAGCAGTGTAATTTTATATTTCAAGTCGTACCTCAGCTTTTAAGAATTGGAAAGAAAACTAACAGAACTAAAATGTATTTAATTATAATCAGTAAGTATTTCTTCACTAATTACTAGGTATTTCTTTACTTTATTGAATTACAAACATATAACATTTCAAACTTTAAAGCTATTCATTCCAATGATGATTCTTCGTTGGAAAAAATGAAATAATCAGAAAAGAACAGCAAACACAGCCGAGTAGCTAACAGTACAGTGGTTTAGTTTGCAAACTAAACAGATTAACAACACAAATTAACAGCACAGATTTTGTATATTTTTTATCACAGCTTTGTTGTTTTGAGGGTTTTTTTGTTTGGTTTTTTTATGGCACAACAAAAGAAAGTCCAGTTGTTTCACAGAAGGCTTATAAGGAAATAATGCCACAGTCTTCAAGGACATTCTGGAGTGAGGCTTCACCACTCTGCATCTCCAGTGGCTTTTGCAAACACATGGTCTTTACCCTCAATGGACATCACTCCATGTTTTAAGTAGAACTTCCATTTGTTCTTAGTTCGATGGATCTGACGAAAAATAATAATCAAAATCAATGCCACCACAAATATACATTAGACCATTCATTAAAAAAAAAAATTAAGACTTAAGCACAACCTGTTTTACACACCTGGTTTTTATTTTAAAATCCTTATGGCTCAGAATATTCAATGGAAGCACCATCCTTCCATTGTTTATAAAGAACTCCTTGCCCTCTCAAGAGAGAAAGCTCCTCAATCTTGCCCTGTCCTGTCCCATTCTCCTCTGCCTCAACTTCTCCCAAAAAGTGTTACCTGTGACAGCGCAACACCAGCAGGACAAGACAGCAGTAATGGGGCAACCCCAAAACACAGCACACCTGGCAAACCAGCATATCTTAACTAAAATGCAGTGTTTTCCTTTCCACATGGCAAAGCAATATTGCATGCACAGAGGTGTTACGAACAGGCTAAAAGCATCACAACTTGGCTTAAAAGCAAATACTGCCATCAAAAAAAAAAAAAGTAAGAAAGAATTTGCATATTCTGCTTCATTTTAAAGGCCTGTAAAAGACCTATACTGCAGAAAGTTTTGTTTGATACTTAAAGGAGGAATTTTAAATATATCTAGAAAATTCCTTGAATTTTCAGCATCAGTCTATTTTCAATTCCAGAAAGAAAAGAAACAGGACAGCAATTTCACCAACAACATTGTCTTAAAGGTAACAAGGTAATTGAAGAGATAACTGTTTTTATCTACTTTCTACTGGGCCTACATGTTTTATTAAATCTGTATTGGAAAGGGGAAAGTTACCAATATCTTTGCCCAGCTTCTGTAACTGTCAATTTCTAATAACATCTGATATTAAATTTCCTATAAGACATGCCCAATGCTGACCTTCCTAGTAGTTTCTTTTAGATTTTCCAGCAATTTTTCAGCTTATTTCAGACAAAACTTGCTCTAGGTAACAGTATGCACTACCTATAGCAACTGTAACATCTGAGTTCTGAAGCTTCAAAACTTGGTGTGCCTTTCAATACAATACAGACAGCGATGACTTCATTTCAGAGGCATTTTCCACACATATCCCTATAGCTTTCCAAAATAACTGGTTTCAGGAACACTCAATCTGTCACAGTTTTATAGGGACAATTTTATTAGCACCTCCCTGTTTCCTAAACCACAGACAACCATTAAGGCAGGCCTAGTTAGACACACTAAAAGTTACCACTAGTCACTTTTGAAAGAATATTTAAAAAAAAAAAGGCACACTCTTAAACAAACTACAGCCAGATTTTTCCATATTTCCTTTAAAATAAAATATGCACTTTTTTTATCTTTTAAATTACTGATATGTAAGCATCCAAAACCGTACTATAGCTAAAAGGACTTAATTTGATCTTCAGGAGTTCAAGATAAGGTTGAATTTTAAACATTAAAATGAAGGAGGACAAAAAGGCACTTAACGACTACTTTGTTTTTCAGACAAAACAAAATTCTGGTAGGAGAATCTCTCAGTAAGCACTACAAAGACAAAAAAAATGTAAAAGAAAGTACACACACTCCTCTTTCTGTTATCCATTTTAAAAGCCTTAATTCACGGCTGAATATGCCGACATACATCCACGGAGATGTTGATCTCACTTAAAATTTAAGGAAGTAAACAAGCTTTTGCACCTTTACAAATCATAATTTTGCAAGACTTGTTGTTCCCTTTTCCTTTAATAGGCCATTATGATTATCCTCTTTTCAGAAAACAGCAGTAAAGTCTTCAGACTATTGTCAGCTAAACACATCATTTAAACACTCTATTACAGCATTAGAGTTTCTTTAAAAGGCACTGACAGTAGAGCAGACCTGGATTTGCTAAAGATATTATTTAGGATGATGAAGGAACAAAGATAAAAGGGTATTACTGTTTACCTTTTCATACTGACAAACTATCACATTGTCGGTGTCAAACAAGTCTGCAATGTCCTGTTCGCTGACATCATCGCCAGAGTTTAAGGGGTCCTAGAGATTAAAATTCTCTTTTATACACTCTTTCAGAATAGCATTGAATATGCTTGGAATTAAACAGACTTAGAACAATAAAGTTACCACTGTAAAAATCAAGACCTAGAGGCTGTGAAGACCACGTTGCACCAACCTCATTTACAAGTACCTTTTACATGCTTGCATTCGCAAGACCCAAAAGCACCCTAAACAAAAGCACAGATCAAAAAAGCAAAATTGCTAACTGATGAAGCAGATCCCAGTAACTGAAATACTGATCAAGTTGTATTTCATACGAAATCCAAATGCTACGATTCTCCTGTGAACAAACCCATAGAATACAAAATTGCGTATCTTTAAGAAAAAGGAAAGCCTAGGAAACACAGGAAACTAGACAAAGAACAATGTTCTTGTATCACACTGTTCTCTGTCTAATCCCCTGTGGTCCTTCAGAAGGACAGGAAACTAGATTTGTATCCTGATTTTATTTAAATAAATCTTATTTAAATCTAATTCTTTAAATAGTATCTTACTTAAGTAAAAAGCAGAACTCCATTCCATGGAAGGCCAGGATTTTACAATAAAACTTTAATTCTGATAGCTAAGTATTTTAATTCATCCAATAAACAAATGACTTTCCAAGAGTTCTTTCACTTGTCCACACTCCTCAGTATGAGCTTTCGAGTAATTTCTCAGCAGTACCTCCTATCTCCAGAGGTTTGTAACTTCACTGTGCATGCCCTGCATTAAACTAACCAAGAACTGTTCTAGGTCCAACAATTCAACAGTCAGGAGAGATCTAATACTGTTATGTGCTTCTAAAGGCTTAAAAGTAAATTACCTCCTCAACTATATCTATCTGGAGGTCTTCATTGTCCCCATCACTGCAGCTGGACTCCATGTTTGAAGAACTGTCACATTCTTCATCATACTCTTCCTCATCATCCAGAACTCTTAGATCCTCTGAGTCAATAAAGCCAATGAATTCATTCTCTTCTTTGTCTTTTGTATGTGGCATTTGTTCCTTGGACAAAACATCCCCAGTGCCATCGAGCTGACTTATGCCTTCAAGGTCACTGCAGAGATCCTTCTCCAGGGGTAAATCAGATTTCGTCTGCGTGGGTTCCACGGGACAGGAATGAAAGAGACCAGAGACAGCTTGTCAGTTAAGACCACAATGACAGCCACGTTCAGCACAAAGCCTGAGGTTTTTGTTTAATAAACCAACAAGCTTGGGGCACTGAAATGAGAGCTTCAGGTCCTACTTGTAAGCCCTGAGTACATTTGCAAACACTGTGTTGCATCTAACTTTAAATGGAACCCAGGTCAAATATTCCTGTCAGCAATACAGAAAAAAATTTTCTTAGACTTTTTCTCTAAACACCCTTGTACTCAAAAAACTCTAAAACAAAGGCAATCAAGTGGGCCTTTAGAATGTCTACTGTGGAAAAAAAAAAAAGCTACTCCTCCACCCCCAAAAATAGCATTTTTCATTTTTGACATAAAAGTCAAGACAAACTGATCCCTCTCCCTCAACTCATTCAAAATGCTTTGTTTAAATAAGATATAAAAAGCAGGGAGAGACAGTAAATATTTCAGTACTTCAAGTTACTGTTCATAAAGTGCTAGAATTCCTAAACAGTGCATTCACAGGAGCATAAAAGGGCTTTAAGGTTGCAGCCATCTTCAGTTTCTCATTAAATCTTTATTGTAGCACTTAATTCCCATCCACATACACTTTCTAGTTCAAGAAAATAACACTTTGTTTTGACCTCCCATTCCCACTACACAGTCTTCATCACGCTGCCATCAGAGTTCAGATGAGCAACATGACACGCTTTCTATTTACAGACATTTGCCTTTACTGTCATTAAATTTGCATTTAATAAATTTGTCTCAATCACATATGAGCACTACAACTCGAAGTCAGCCAGCCAGCCTGAACTTCAAACATCTGCAAATAATTTCTGGAACTAAAATTAGATGAGGTCAGGAAAGCAGCTTGTTAATTAAAATCATCCGAGTTTCCCACACAGCTCTAGCTGAGTTCTAGTTTGTCCAGGACTTTTTCCCCAAGGAAATACATTTTCTTCAAGTAGATTTTCACTTATCAAATTTGACTTTTCATCCTGAATGCATTTTTAATACAACCTTAATGCTCTTCACACATTTCAAGTTAAAATTAATCCCAGCTGATACTGCAAAAGCACTTTACCCTCAACTGACCAGTACCCATACGCAGATCAGTGTCAGAATATGGAAGTTCTCGAGGAGTCTTTCATGTCTGCTTAGTCACAAAAAACCCCTATGATTCTCAAAATTAATCAGTAATTCTAATACATTCTATCTATCCATTACATTTTGAGTATTTTTAAATTTATATTCTCATCGATCACAGTATTTTAGCAGTAGTTTAGACAAATTCTTAAATGTAAAAACAAGCAGTCAGCTATTGCTATACTAAACAAGCTTAAGAATTAACCACAAAATCAAAATAATTTTTGTTCTTCTCATTTAGAGGTGCTAATCGTGACTCAGAGATGTGTTCAAACCACCACCTCTAACAGATGTATCTTCATCAGCTGAGAAACAAAAGGCCTTACCTTGTCAGAGGCAGCAATGCTGCCCTGATCCTTTAGAAATACATTTTCATCCAAACCTCCCCCTGCAATAATCAGGTCAATGATATCATCAGACACCTGCTGCTGCAGCAGCTCCGGATGCTCCATGTCCAGCTGCCCCTCCACATCCAGCAGGACACTGCTCGAGCTGCTTGCCAAGGATTCATCGACAAAAAGTCCTTCAGAGCATTCTGGAGTAAACACAGCTGTGTGAAGGTTGCCACGCTGGGATTTTTCTGTGGATTCACCGCACTGATTCAACACCGCATTAATTTCAAATTCCTGCAGACTCACAGAAGGCTGCTGGACCAAGGTAGCAGAGTTCTCCAGGTGTTGTTTTTCCACAAAGCTTGGTTTAAACAGCACAGCCTGTTGGACAGCAGTCTCCTGGGGCTGCAGTGTTTCACCAGCTGCATGGGCAGCAGATGCATTCACCTGTGCGACACTGGCAAGGCTGGCCTGCAGAACTGGAGCTTGCCCCAGGGGATGGAACACCTGCTGCACAGGGTAATGGAGAATGCTTCCATCTCCTGAGGCCTGTGTGACCACAACAGGCACGTTCACCTGGTAAAGCTGTCCTGCAGAGAGAAGAGAAACACTGCTTCAGCAGGTGAAACTACAGGCTCGTCCAGGCCACTGACCTGGCACCACTAAAAACAAGAGCAAACACTAGGGCAAACTATGAGAAAAAAAGGATTTTTACAAAACAAAACTCTCCTCGAGCACAATTCCAGCCCTTGAAAATCAGGCATTCAGAAACATTCTGAATCATGGCTTCCATCCAGTCCATCATGTTTAATACCTCTTTTTGGGTTTGGCCTACACAGTACCCTGTAAGTTCAATAATTTAACTACATCCTGGATTTACAATAAATAAACAAATAAATAAATAAATACCCTGTTTTGAATTTTTTCCATGTCATTTCAGAAACTAAGGAATACAAGATGAAACAGTAAACTAGTCCATAACTACAGAGAGAGTTCATTCCTTTAAGGACCTTTAGGTATTCTCTCTAAAAAAACGGCCTATTTTAGTTAAAACAACCCAAACAACTCCCAATTTATTTATCTTTTCTTAAGTAAACCACTCCAAATACTGAATGCTTAAAGTTATTATTATCAGCATTAGAACTGAGATGCCAGAGCCAAGTTCTAAATTTCATTTGATTTTTCTTCTCCCCACACATATGCTCATGCAGACAGTCACTGGTACCAGTCTATAGGTCTCTTAACATCAGGAATTATACCAACTAGCGACATCAGTTTTCATCAAAGAGCAGCTGTTTGAGGGAAGAGTCAACGACTGAACTAAGCCTTCCACTGATCACACCTAAGCAGTACGAGCACGTTTTTGTACAAGCAGTACAGGCAGTTTTATCAGCAAAAGAATGGGATCAAAAAGGCTAATGGATAGTTGGGGTTTATTTGAATAAGAAATCAATTTGTCTCTGAAGCACCAGAGTGCCTTTAGGTTTTTGAAAACAGAAGATTGTCCCAGAGAGACAGGGAGAAGGAGATACCTGTGTCTGGGCTGACAAAGGAAAACACTTGTTACAAGTTGTAAAACTGACCCACCAACTAATCAATGCAGTTACTTCCCTCAAGCAGCCACTACAAACACAAAGTACAAAGGAAGAGGAAGGTAACTGGCTCTACCCACTTTAACTTCTCATTTATTTCATCTACTGTCCCTGGCACTGCCTTTCAACACCTCCAGGGCACTGCAAGGTTTGACATCTCCTCATTACCCTCACCTGGTGCTGGCTGCAGCATCACTCCAGCTGGCATCTGTAAAGGATAAGCAACACAGGAAGGCAGAGCAAGAGTCACACCCACTCGTGGGAGCCCCTGCAACACAAGAGCTGGGTTTAGGCAGGAACAGGGCACGGAGTGCCACACCTGGAACATCCACATGAAACACAGAGGAGGCCTCTCTGTGGTCATCTTCACTGGAAAGCTGCATCATGCTTTTGAGACTTAGATGAGTATTATTCTGCACTGACAGTGATGACCTGCCCCAAGCGTTTCCTACTTTCCAGCTATCACACTCCCTTTTTGTTAAGGCAACATTTTCCATATCCCCTCAATGCACTCACCATCCAGAAAGGTATTTTTCTACTCAAAGTCACTTCTATCTAAGTTCACACATTACTCCACACAGCACAGGTTTCTTGCCTAGGCCTGTGAAGTCACTTCATATTCTTTTTTCCTCCTGGGAAGCAAGGAGGTGGATATACAGCTCCCCTTCAATCTAACTGTTCTGAGGAAATCCAAATTTTAAATCAAGAAACTCACATATTGCACAAACATCTTCCCAATATTATATTTCAATCTGACAAGCTACTTAGCTTGAGGCTCAGGAGGCACTCAGTAAGTTCATCAAGACCTGGCAATTAGTGGCTGCTCCCCAAAGAAATTTTGCTATGCTCAGAGTTCAGAACTTGTCAATTATAAAAACACTCGTTTTCCTTCTGGATGATTCCTACACCGCACAGAAAATGCTGCCCCCAGCTTCACTAGTGATAGTATTTCCCAGCCACACACTATTTTAACAACCAGTAATATTTTTTTTAAGTATATGTAGCTGTGCATTTCCACTACACCTTCATCCTACAGGCTAAATACATGCAGCTCTGTCTTCCAACACACTTCTGGCTTCGCTTCTTGCAGAACCAGCAGGTACATCCCACCCTTTTTCAGTGCCCCAACAGAAGCAGCAATGTTACAACTCTCCCTCTTGAAGCCTGTTAATAACTGGCAAACAATTTTAACAGTTTAGGAGTTCAACATAATCAAAATTGAAGTCAAACATCACTACAGCTACATACCCGTTTTGCTGCTGTGAAATGCTGAAAACCTCTGCCAGCTTGGATGACAAAAGAAGCTATAAAAAAAAAAAGCCATTTTACAAAGAACATTAATTTCTTGGATACAGTTATCTTTCAATAATTTACAGCAAACATGGGTGAAACTAAAGCGATCTAACTTCAGTTCATACTCATTAGGGAGGACAAGTATTGCCTTGTCAACTTGAGGAAAACATGCAAGCATTTTTTTGCAGCAGAGCAAATCCAATGATGCTGAAAGTAGGAACATTAAGATAAGATTTTCAAAAGCACTCAATACTGACTTCCATGGGAGAAAAAAGGGCAAAGGGAAAACTCTCCCAGGCTTTTGGAAGCAAACAATTTAGGTAGCCCTAACTACTTTGAAAATCTCTAGCCACAGGGCAATTCAAATCCTCTTTTTAAAAACAAATAGATAGATTTACTCACCTCAATAGATTGCTTTGCCTTAGTATTGCCCTTTAAAAACTTAAGAGTAAGAAGCTAATGCTCATTAAATATAAAACCTCCAATAGCCTGCAAACACAAAAGTTTATTCCCTTCAGTCACGTGGAACAAATAAAACACCTGCCTCCAAAAACAGTTCATTTAACTAGGAAGGAAAACTGTAAAAAAAAAACAAACAAACAAACAAAACAAAAAAAAAAAGGAAGAAAAGAGAGGGAAAAAAAACCAACGCAGATCCACAGATAAAGAATGCCTGTCCAAGCTTGAAATACACTACAACACAGATTTTCATTAAATCATCTCATAAGGGTTTTCTCCTCTATGGGCAAAGGTCCTAACAGCCTCTCACTTTGGGATAAGTCTCAGCTGAGTGCTACACTCTACTACAACAATACCACAGTGGTCAGCTGGACTTCATTGGGAAGAATAAGCCCTGATGTCAGAGGCTGTGTGAAAGTCAAGTACTCCTCTGCAACAGGAACGCTGCTTTCGGAAAAACTAACTGAAAGAAAAACCAAAAAGCTTCCTCTCTTCTGTTTGAGCAAGGGATTACCTTTTAACAAATTGAGAACCAGATTAAACCCCAACCTGACAGCAGAGCTGCACGGCACAAACGAGCCATAAAACCTCTGCACACATCAGGACACACATCGAAAGGGGAAGCAGGAGCTTAGCCCCGCAAGTAAATTTGCAACTGAAGGGCTACACTATGGGACTGCAGACAAGAAGGGTAAAACTCTCTGCATTTTGCTACTGGAAATGAGCAGCTGATCAAGAGCATGTTGACAGAATTCTATTAGTTTATCAAAGTTTAACTCATCATTTATTGGCCAAATTCTGCCTTCAAATAATTGCTGTTCCACGTCAAACTAGATAGATACATAAGCATCACAAGACAAGATTATTTCAAGTCTTCCAAAAATATCCATGAATCACTGAGATATTCTTAAATGGCATTTTGTGTCCAACAGCATCTGACCTGCTGAGGTCTGCGAAACGCTGTGAGAACTGTGCGGCAGCTGCAGGCTGAACCGTGGAGAACAGTGGCTATGTTTGAAGAAGCCTTCTGTTGCTTTAGACTGTGCCACCTTCGTTTCCCAAAGCTGCGGGAAGATTATTATCAAGGTCAACAAATATCTTTAAAATAGCTTTAAAAACAAACTGCATCAAAAAAGACAATCAGGTATTCCCAGCTTTTCCAAGAATAAATTGACTGATTCTATCCAACAAACAGGGTAGCAATAACTAACCAATTTCAACTCCCAGCAGCCCACACATCACTCGCAGGGTACTTGTAACTCTAAGTTAGGGCAAAAGTTCACATGTTTTTGAGGACAAAGAAATGGACAGGTCCGTCATCACAAAAGAAAAACACAAACACAACTGCTGTTAACGCAAGGGAACCCAACAAACCTGCTTCAAGTCTTTCAGAACCTGCTTCTCTACACCCTCCTCTGCAAAGAGGTCCTGCACACCTTCAACCACATCTTCGATAATGGACTTGTATAGTTCAGGCTACATTAAAAAAAAAATAAATATTTTCAAGTTAAGATGAGCATTAAGTCATTTGAAAAGATAGCACAAAGTCTAATTTCAGTTCATAAACTGCTGTTACGAACTGAACAGCATGAACAGATTAGTTTAATGAACTGAATGTCAAATGCAAGGGTCTGCAAGTCTACTCATTCTTTCAAATAAAACATCCCTAAAAAAGTACTGGATTTGAGCCTCAAATTATTGCTTAGGCTACCAATCATTTGGTAAATGCTTAAGAAAATCCTAGAAATATTCAAAAACCATTGCTGTGCTGTATTTTCAAACAAGCATGTCTAACCACATTGTATCATTCCAGAATCATTGCTCCTAACTTAGAGGTCAACCAAGCTATTAAAAATGAGCTGTGCCAGTTCCATCAGAGGCAGAATGTAAGGAACCCACAAAAAATAAGAGATTTATATATTTTTTTCTTTGTGGAAACAGTCTGATGCTGTATAGTAACCCAGCTGTGGAAATTTGAGCTGTACTTTTACCAATACAGATCATTCATCTTATATTACAACAGGACTCCAACAGAACCTTTTATTCCTTCTTCTGCCCGTGTCAGTGATTAAACCCTAATCCTCCAGTTAGACCTGGACAGCAGATACACATGAGCTTCAAGATTCCTACACTCCAATGCAAATATAAGATAATGAGTTTTAGCAGCCTAAAGCTTATTAATCTTAACTATCATTACCACCAGAATAGCCTCCGCAAGGTGAAAAATGAAGCTGAGATATTTTAGGAAACCTTACAAGATTCTGGATTAATAATTTTAATTTTTTAAACATCAAATTAATATTTTATTGCTCCAAAGTTGTTTTAAAGTGCAGATGATAAACAATTTCTTTCCAAAGAAAAGAAAATATTAAGGAGCAACACGTTACACTTTCTGGAAAAAGCAACCCACACAACTACTTTAAAACAACCAAACTCATGTGTGATTTCTTATCAGGGGTTATCAACCTCCAAAGATTCCCCCAGCACTTTTTCAGGATACAAGGAAGATGAGGAGGGGAAAAAAAAATTTCCTCTTGTACCACTACACTAAAAGCTGCTGATCAGCCCGTACGTCAAACGCTCTGCCTTCACTGCTAATCCAAAGAGAACCTAAATGTAAATCTTTCAACGGGCCTATTCCTCTCCCCAGGATTGCCAAGCTACAGTGAGTACAAATATTTATTGTGCTCTATAAAAACTGCAAACAGCGACTGTAAAATTCAAACACTACATGCTTGCAAATTAGAGAAAAATGGTTACAGCGCAGACGTTATTGTACTCCAGCTTAATCCCTTTACACACAGGCACTCCTCCTCCAGAACCAGGCCATCCACAGCGGGAACTGTCAAACCCCGGTTTTATTTGTGTGCAGCGGGGTGGCAGGAGGGGCTTATCCACCCATATCCCGTCCCAGCAAAGCCTCCGAGGCTGCCCTGGGATTCCCGTCCTGTGAGGGAGCAGCTGAAGCCCCGGGTGGGGAGAGGCAGCAGCGGACAAAACCCAAAACCTGCGATGGTTTATAATAAAGGCCGCCGCCGGCCTCCCTGGCAGCGCCGAGCTGGGACGGCGCCCCTCGCACCCCGCAGCTGCCCAGTGCCAGCCCCTGCCACAACGCTTTTGCCCACAAGCTGCCGTTTTCAACAGAAAAATTAAAATATATGCAAAAAATATTAAATAAATAAATAAATAAAGGCTTTCGAAGTCGTCCTTGGGCTTTCCGCGCCAGGAAACGGGCGGCGGCTCCCCCCCGGGCCGGGCGCGGGAGGCGGCTCTCTCACGGCCATCCCCGTCCCCTGTGTCCCGCAGGGAGGAGCGGCCAGACCCCGCCAGCCCGGCCCGGCCTTGTCCAACCCGGCTCAGCCTTGTCCTCCCCTGTCCTGTCCTGCCCGGCCCCTCACCACGGGGCTGCCGTGAGCCATGGCAGCAGCGGCCCTGCCCTCAGCCCCCGCCCGCCTTTAAGGCGCCGTTGCCAGGGGGACGCGGCCGGCCCCGCCCTGCCCCGCCGGCCCTCCAGTTCTTCCCTACACCCCAAAATCCTGGCGCTCTGGGGCACACGGTGTTAATGCTGGACCCTAAAACTAAAAGGGGCTCCAGTTCTTCCCTACACCCCAAAATCCTGGCGCTCTGGGGCACACGGTGTTAAAGCCAGACCCTAAAACTAAAAGGGAGCGGCCGCTGTCCGGTGTGGGCTGCAAGCTGCAGCCTGAAGCATCACCTTGTGAGCGCAGGGTTTATCTGGAGAGCCACGGTTGTCGCCGTGGTGTGGGAATGCGCCTAGGAAAGCTGGCTACAAAAGCGTGTCGTTTTTGCTCTAATAAACCCTGAAGTCGTGATTACCTCCTAAACGGGGATAGCTGAAGCTAAGTATTGCAGTTAAGCAGCGGCAATCTGGTGCAACTACTCAATTATTGCTTACATTTGCAGCAATCTGTTCATATGTTAATGCAGAGATCTACCAATTTAGCAGTTACTAATCTGGAAAAATGTTCATTAATCTCGTACATGTAGGAGTATATATACTTAGCTCTTTATGCTCCTTCGGTCGGTGTTGCCCTGAGGGTTCTGAGAACCGAGAAACATAATCTCTTTTTCCTTTCTTTTTCCTTTGTTTTTCTTTTTTTAGGTAGCTATGTCGTTACAGTGCTGTTTGGCTTGTGGAAAGGAGACTCACCCATTAAGCTTTTATTTTTAAGGCTTACACATCCTGAAAAATGAAAATATTTTAATGAAAATACTGTCAGACCCTTAATTAAATAGCCAGACTAACACCTACAAAATAGAAGCAACATCCTTAATAAGCTGTGTTTTCGCAAGTGAGACAAATGCAATTTGCTATTGAAGTAATTTTTCTCTGCAAGAAAATATGTTTAATGACACTGCTTAAGTCTTGAATTAAACAGCAGTTGCATATTCAGCTGTTCTGTATGCCCTCCATCATTGTGAGGAAAAGGCAAGCCATGTTGCTTTTTTTACAGAATAATTTAAATAATAAACCATATTTTTTTTAAAGCACAGTGCTCATTTGAAACTGCCTGGGATAGTGCATACCAAAAGTGTCCTCATTCTTCTCCTGACTGTTTTTTCCTGTCGTGTTAGCAGAGATAGCAGGAAGGAGCTGCAGCCTTGAGGACCTCGCTGGGCCCTGAAGGTCGCAGATGGGGGTCCTGCAGCTGGCTGCCACTGCCTCACCAGGATCCAGACCTGACGCGGAGCCATCGCCCTGCCAGCGCACTGCACAGGGCTTTTAGGAAGGTGGAAGTGCCAAAAGTAGATTTTAAAATGAGCTCCCTGCTTTCTACCTCCTTCTGTTTATCTAGGGGTTACAAAGTGCCTTGGAACCAGAACAGTTTGTGTGCCTAACTTCAAAAAGAAGGAGAGCTGGGGAGCATGATACCAAAGGACTACTCAGCCGTCTCAAATAGTGGTCAGGTGACTTTGCCTATGTCCGCAGGAAAATTTGCAGACCAAAGCAAATTATCCTTACCTGCACGTGAGGTGGACAGCAATGTCTCTGTATTTGCATTCCCACGAAGCAGCGTGGGCATCCCCCATCTGTTCTAAATTATACTCCCTGAATTGTGAATAACAAAGGGCCTGTCACCAGGTCGTGTCAGCTCCCTTCATGCTGGGACAGCAGAGAAACCTTCTTACAGTACACAGATATCACTGGGGATAAAGTAGAAACTGGGAACGGGAATACGACTTTCCCAGCTGCACAGGGGGGTTGCAGAGGGCACTTCCAGCTAACCAAGACACTTCTATTTACATCTGCGGCCTAGCAACACACCTTATATCATTTCTTTTACAAATTCCTAGGGAAAGTGTCTTTTCATCCAAACACTGTCAGCTGAACAGCATGAGAAGGCTTGGTATGCACAGAAAAAATTCAGTCATTTCTGAGCAAGGGGAAAAATATTAAAATATCTGTGGCTAACATTACTCATACTGACTGGCTAGCTTTGATGTGGTGAGCTTAACCTACTATCTGTGTCCTGCAGTATAAAGTACAACCCTGTAGTCATTTTCATGCTTATGGAAGTTTTTAACATTTAATCCTACTTTTGAGAGAAGAAACTGAGGCACAGACCCACCAGATATCTTGTCCAAGCTCACAAATGGCAGCCAGGAACAGTATTGAGGTTTCATGAGTCTTGGTTCAGCTTCCAGTCCAGCTCTCCCCACTGCAGTTTCTTTAAAAGCTCACAAGAGCTTTAGAGAAGAGGCTATGGGAAAGATCAGCACGCTCTTCAAATCCTCCTGATTTTTCAGGGGTTTTGTCTGCATTTGGGATAGTGCTGCTTAAGGGCACCTCAAACATTCGTTTACTAGACAGGTTTTAATTTGTAATTATTTATACTCCTTTTGGTACATGATGTCTAGAGAAGATTTATTTTTGGATGATAAGCCTTTATTAATCATTTAAAAAAAATTTACCGTTTTCAAATGTCTTCCCTCTAAGAAACCGAGAACCCTCGGCACACTCAGATGCTTGATCATGAATGCCCTCTCCTGTTTAAATCCAGCATTGCTGCTGGAGAGGAGCACAGCCACACAACTGCAGGAGTGCAAAATTCATTCTGAAGGCGTATTATACAAATACCATCTTGCCTTTTCTTTCCATGTAAAGGCAATCATTCTTAGGAGGAACTGGTTGCAGAATTCAGGCAGTCCTCATGGAGATAACATGACATGAGCAGAGGTGTAATTTCATTTTAAAGATATCCTCTAACATGTTCCGTTTGTTTTCAGCTGTTGACTCATAGATATATGGCACTCCAGTCTCATAAGCAATTTTATTAACAGCATGATTTTGTTACAAGCTCCATCATTTTCCTCGGAGTTCAGAGACAGATAATACTGGGACCTGTGATTTGTTCCTTTTTCGTTTATCATGTGGGACTCCTGTTTCTTCAAGAGCCTTTCTTTTCTTTACCTGATTTAAGCCACTTTTTCAGAACCATAGAAAGAGCTCTCCCTTAATTCAGTTTAATGACAAATTTTCAGGACATTGGGTGGTTTATGAAGGGCTCTGACCTGTACAAACTGCTATATAAAAATGGCAGTCTGATGGATTGAATATACAGAATAGTACTGTATATCTCAGCTCCTCAATAAGCCCAAAGACTTGTGCAGTATCAGTAAGCCTAATTAAGGATGAAACAAGCCTTGCGTCTACTAAATACTCACCTGATACCTATCCTTTTTGTGGACAGAAAGCCCCAAAGGGAAACAGCAGCCACCTGGGTAGGGAGGGGCCATTTCACTGTGCTTATTCTCGTCCCTTTCTATCCCACTCCTGCTGGTGTCAGGCTCAGTGCTCAGCCCCTGTTCCCTCACCTCCTTTGTTGTCTGCCTTCTTTCCCTGGGTATGATGGACAGATGTTTATACCACCCTTTTTTCCCAGAGAGACCGCTACCTCCTGACCTGCGTCCTAAGAAAAGGCACAGTCCAGCTCCCTTCTCTTTTGTCCATTGTCTTTGCATTCATAGCTCTTTAAGTCCTTTCCCTGCCATCTGGTTTTACCCTTCTTCATCAGTGGTTGAAATCTCACCCCTTCCTCACCTGTCCGTCATTGCCACTCATCTGTCCCTGGCTCCAGTGGGGAGGGATTAGGCACTGGCGGGGTGCAGAACCACACAGAGGCAGGGTGCAGTGGGACAATAAATGCCAGAAACATCATTTCTCCTTATTTGAATTAGCTGCTGGAAGTTTATCATTAAGCAGACAATTGCAGAAGTCCGGCAGTTTCAGTGTGAAGTTAAATAAGAGCAGAGCAGCATGTTTTTGTCAAGGCCAGTTCGCTCTGCCCAACTTTGCGTTTGGTAATTTCAAGAGGAATAAAGCTGAGTGACCACATCAGGCCTTTGCGCCAGCAGTGGAATTTGCAGCCCGAAGCAACTGCAAAAATCACCCAGCAAGTGACTTTGAGAGACAGGCTGAAGCACAGCTTAGCAGTCAGGCTGTCCTTCTTACTGCCTCATTAATACCAATTTAACTCTGCTAAAGAATAACTCAGATGTATGGAGACTAACCTTCATTGCCATATTGGCTGTGGGAAGCATTTATATAAGGACTCCAATGTTTGCTAAAGGTCATATTCCTGATCTTCCTTTTCTGAGAAAACAAGGAGGGGCTCCTGTTGTCCTAATACACAACTGTACACACCTTTTCATTTTTGTTTTTTTCTTTTCTTTTTACCCCCAGCTCCACTTTTGTGTAGACCTACCCTGAGCAGATTTTCTGCACTCTCCTTTTGACATTATAATCACATAATTAGCAGCAAAGATACTCAGTAATGGATTTACATGCAGGGGGCTAAAACACCCTTTTCCCTTTTCTGTTCAGGCAGCGGATGGCTCCCTCCACTTCGGATGAAGTCTCATCTAAATCCCGGTGTCATTACTTACATTTAAACAGTAACATCTGCTCCATGTTGCAGATGACAGATGAAGGTCCCTTCCTAGATGGCAGTCCAAGAAGGTTACAGTGGTAGCTCACCTCTGGATATCACCAGGCTAATGCCTGAATTCTTGCTTTAAGTCCTCCCTGTTTCACTGCTGGGTTTTGTTTGGTATTTTCATTGCGTTCCTTACAGCATGACCTTGTCACTTCCCTGGCGTCAGCAAGATTGTCCTTGCAGGAGGACAGGTCACCACTGCCGAGAGCAGTGCAGATGTGAAGCAGAGATGCTGCAGGCCCAGCAGGTTCTGCTTGGTGCACCATGGCAGGGTGTACTGGATGAAAGCAGAAAACTGCTGCCTGGCCTGGCACTGCCCTGCTCGGCTGGGGAACCTTCTGTGAGCCCCCCATCAGTCTCACAGCCACCTGCTGTGCCTGCAGCGGCTCTGCCCATGCTCCCCCTGCTCCTGCTCCTTCTCCAGCTGCTTCAGCTCCTCCCCCCCACCCCAGGAGATCATTCACTTCATTTCCCCACCCAGTCACCCGCTGCTATTTGTTCTCAATACCTTCCCTTGAAGGCGCCTCTCTGCATGGGTTCCCCACCACTTTCCTGTTTCAGTCCCTTTCCTAGGTAAACTTTCCAACTTGACTTGGAGAGGCATCAGTTCTCCTTAGAACTCTCCGTGCAAGCACGCTCTGCCTCCTGCCCCCTCCTGCCAGCTCCCTGCTCACCCTCTGCTTCCTCTCTCTTACTCCCACTGCTGGTCGCTCCTCACACATCTCTTCTACTCACAGCACATCCCTGCTTCTGAATTTTTCCCCTTAGACTTTTGTTGTTGGGAATGGAAGTGAAGGCTATTCTCAATTAAACTAGAAAGGCCTTCACAATGCAAAGTAATACTAGGCTTTACCCACCCACAACAAGAAATGCCTAATCACCCTGGGGTTGGGATGGCAAAGCAGAATTTTGAGCCAGTGCTTTTCTTTTCTTTTTATTAGTAAGGCTTCAGCAGGGAGCATGAGGCACCACTTACAACATGTTATGCTTGTTATTGTAAAAAATTACAGGTTGTTTTTGCTAAGGAAAAAACAGTGCTATAAAATAGCACATACAAGGCATTGCAAATACTAGGAAGCTGTCCCAAAATAAATGTTTTCATGTTTTTACTTATATTCTAGCAATTTGCCACTCACTTTTTCATGTCCCTGAATCATGTTGTTCACTGATAGTTTTAAATATTGCAGAATGTTTAAGCTCTGTAAGGGAGCTGTACTTTTGCTAGATACCTGCTTTCCATTTGCAAGGTGCTCACTGAAGGATAGCACACCACTGAAGTGAAAATGGATGTTAACTCTATTTCCCAGTGTTTCCCAGAATAGCTGATTGCTTTGCTACAGACACCGCAGCATAGGACAAGTGGCACGGTTATTTTATTCTTTAAGCCCATTCTTTGAATGCTGCCTCATAAACCTCTTGCCTCATTCCCATATTTCCCCACAGAGGTCTCACTGTTTCCCTAGTAACAGAACAGGCTTTGAAATTTGTGAAAGTCTTAAACAGTTGTCGCTACATTATATTCAAATATCCCAGAGAGACCAGAGGGAGCACTCAATAGGAAAAGCCACAGCATTCTTTGGGTTAGTACTGCTATGAAAATAAGGCAGAAAAGGGTCTCCCATAAATCATTGTGAGACCCCACCCAGAGTGGGGTCTCACAATCCAGCTCTGGGGCCCCCAGCATCAGACAGACATGGATCTGCTGGAGCGAGTCCAGAGTGTGGCCACGGAGATGCTCAGGGGACTGGAGCACCTCTCCCGTGAGGACAGATGGACAGAGCTGGGGCTGTTCAGCCTGGAGAAGAGAAAGGCTCCAGGGAGACCTTACTGCACGTTCCAGTACCTAAAGGGGGCTACAAAAAGCTGTTACAAGAGCAAGTGGTGATAGGACAAGGAGGAATGGCTTTAACTTGAAAGAGGGCAGGGTTGGATTAGATGTTAGGAAGAAATTATTTACTGTGGGGGTGGTGAGGCACTGGCACAGGTTGCCCAGAGAAGCTGTGGATGCCCCAACCCTGGAAGTGTTCATGGTTGGCTGGGACTTTGCACAACGTGGTCTAGTGAAAACTGTCCCTACACACGGCAAAGGGATTGGAACTGGATAATCTTCAAGGTGCCTTCCACCCCAAAACCATTCTGTAATAAATGCAGTATAGTGCATCACTGAGCTTTCTGCAACCAGCTTTGTCTGATATGAGGAGTGATATTCCCCACTCACAGACTAGAACTGTTCTCTCTAATGAGCTGCAATACCTGATGATCAAGATCAACCAGTTAATTATAGTAAATTCAAAACTAGCTTGATAAATTTCTGGTGAGGGGACAAGAAACTGCTAGTTTGAAATACAACTTTATTGTTTTAATCAATATGCAATCTACAAAATGTTATTGCAAGATTATCAGCATGATCTGTTTATACTTATACTGACAAAAGACCCGAATAAAATTATAGTTTCCATTACGAGTAACAGCACTGCTTCAGAGTTATTAAAATTATTGCTAAGAACTACTAACTGCAGCAGTTAGTTACTGTGTTAAGTAACAAAAAGACAAATAAATGCAAAATAGAAGTATGGACACCAATACTCCAGCTAAGAAGTCGGCCAGGTAAAATAAACACAACCAAAAGTAACATGTGAAAACATGTGTTCAGATGTAAAATACTTTTGGACAATTAATACAGGATCGGGAGGAACACAAAGCAAGGAGCTTAGGGATGACAGTGCCTTGGTATCAAGTTCAATGGAGTGCATCATCGTCCTCATTTCTCGAGAGTTTCTATCCAGGGGCAACAGAACCATTGTTCCCAATCACTGCAAAGCTTCAGCTGTGACATCCAGTAACACCTCTTTTCCTGTCCTTTGTGCGCTCTTCTGGTTGGAATAAGCAGGCATTGCAGGTTTCTTACTTGCTAACATAAAAAATCAGCTACCATTACCACTATTCCTTTCTTCTTCTTTTTTTTTTTGCCTCTCTTTTATTCTTAGAGACTTTGATGCAGATCCCATTTTGTCAGTTAAAAGACTTCCATTGACTTCAATGGGTGTTTGAATCCAAAATTACATCAAGTACCATTTACCTGGAGTAATACAATTAGTATGAGAAAGATGAATGCAAAGATAAAGATTGTCGGTCTCAGCAAATACGACACTTTGTAAGTAAGGCAAACACACTATAAAAATAGTTGTTCTCATTGATTTCTGTTTTAAATATAAAATATCCCAAACCCTGCTGGTCCTTTGTGAAGGAAACACAGATAGTATCTAAATACTGCCCTGCAGTAAATGTTAGCAAAATGTCAGCCTCTTAAGTGACCCAGACAGTTGGGAGCATTTCAGTGACTGCAGGCGCTCGCTGCGGGAGGCAGAGATCAGACACGCGTGAAACCTGGTTCCTCACATGGTGCCAATACCTCATGGGTTATTTAAAGCTCCGGTCCTTCTGCTAGCTGGACACTGAGCATCACCACAGCTTAAAGCAACTGTTCCTCGTCTCCATTCCCCTCCCCAAAATTACAATTAGACTACTTGTAGCCCAGATTTCTAAAGAATTCAAAGCTCATGTGTTTACTCACTATCAGCTGCTGTAACATTCATGGAAAATGTTAGCAATGAGTCTTAAAGTTAAGAATATATGTTTACTAAGTTCTGCTCAAGACAACACAGAAGAAAGGGGAAGCCTGGGTATTTCTGGTTTGGCACGTTGCAACAGAATAGGAAGTTAGAATTTGATTGGAGGAAAAAAGTCAGACAACCCAAATTTTCTTTCATTACACTGAAGCCTATTTTTAAATATTCTGACATCAAGGCATATAAACATCAGTGTGAGACTGAGCAGGGTAATTATTCAACCTTAGGCTGCACTAATTGTCAAGTTTAAACTGAAAGCCATGTATTAAACAGAGTAACTTTCAGTGTAGCAGTATTTCTATGCGACTAATTCCCTGTGATCCTGATCCAATTCTGATTAATCACGAGTCTTGCAAACCTCAGATGAAAATCCAGGGGGTTTGCAGCACAGATAAAGCTGTAGCTTGACCTTTTTATGCTATTGAGTTCAGTAACTCTGACTGATCATTTGCACCATAACACCTTAATACAACTCTCTAGCAGGAATGGTGACTTCTAAGGTGGTCATTCATTATTTAAGCCACTCACTGCAAACAATAGCTTGTATCTTGAAGGGTCAACACTACACAGACTCCTTAAACACATCCTGAGACACAGCAGACACCTGAGAGCACAAAAGCAGCCACTGCTTCTGCAGGACCTGTAACACCACCAGGTACCCAATGCCCAAGAGGTGAGTGCTGTGAATGAAGATCCTAAGGTGAAAGAGAGATGAAATGGAGATATTCGGGTTCCTCCTTCTTAAAAACAGAAAAACAGGGGCCAGCTGAGCAAGACAGGCTTTGGAGAGCAACCACTGTTAATAGGCTTACTGAATTAGCTGTATTGATGCCAATTGAAACAAGTCAGCCTCAGACAAAGGTAACTGCAGGTAATTCCAACACATATTTTGCTTCCTCTACCTCACTGAGCAAAGAGGTTAATAAATATTGTAGCTGTAGTACAACCATGGACTTCAGCAAACTGCAGAGCTTGCCATGTTGCCAAGTATAAACACTTTGCCCTGGTGCACACTGTGCCCCTTGGTTCAGCTGAGCAGAACATAAACCAAAATTAAATATTAATAAAACACACCAAACATGATTTGAAGGTGCTAATGGCTTCTCAAGTCGAAACACAGACAGAGGATGCAACAGCTGAGACATATTTGGATCACTACTATAGTCCAACGCTTGCTTAGATTTATAACAATATAATCTGCTAATAAAAAGGGATATATAGAGAGAAGCCCAAATACCATAATAGTCTATTTGGGGCTTTGGCAATGCAATACCCATAAAAAACCTGCCCTCAGGACTTACTATAGAATCTATTACCCATTTCATTCTCAGCTTCTGGATGGGGGGAAAAGTTTATTGTGATGAACTAGGTTCATATTATGGTCTTCTGTTTCCTCAGACTGGTAATTTTCTCTGTGTATATCCCACATATTTCTACTTTTGGGGAATAACATTTATCTGTATTTTTACAGAGTGTTCATATAAACAGTTACAAGCTGAACAAAATATAAAGTGAGGCAGTGCATTACTATATTTTTGTTCTCCACTGATTTTAGTTTGAAGTAAGGATAATTTTAGGAAAACTGCAGCCAAAAAAAAAGTATCATGAGCATTTTTTTAATTTATCATATTTTTTCAGACCTGGAATTACAGCCTGCAGAAGATGACAAAGGGGATACTGGCTGAAGGGAAGTATTAGACCCTTTCCCTAAAGGCCAATTGTTTGTTGAAAACACAGTTAACACATCGACATTAGTGATTAGTAGCTCAGGCTGCCTGATGAAGCATCACAGCTTCATGTCTCTTGTGCCAGTCCATTCCTGCATTGTTTCCCTACAGAAAATGCCTTTAGAGCCAGTAGCATGAAAGCATCTCCCTCCCCATGCATGTCTTAAAAGTTACTCAAAGCCACAGCTCCTGCAGTTTCCATACCAACATCTGGAACCTGCACTCTAAAGGAGACACAGAGCAAACAGCAGCAACCAGTCTTTTCTCCAGCTTGTGGGGGAAAACCTCTTAACAGTGTAAATTCTCAGAGCCTCATCAGATGAAATGGGCCTGGACTGATTTACACTCCCTGAGAATCCACCCCTTATCTCACTTGCTACAGTGGTGAAAAGGAACTGTCTAATGCTGGCACAGAAACTTCAATCACATCTGCCATATGGTTTTTTTGCCCAAGAGGTTACTTTGAGTGAACCTATAAATTGCTGAGGAGGAAACAGTTGCAGCCGCCCAAAAAATAAAGATTATTATTGCAGAGGACCCTTTTTCCCAAAGAAATCACCCAGTTTCCAACTCATTAATTAAGGCTCTTGTTGAGAATATTATTTGGACTTGTTCTCTTCACATACATCAAGGCGAGCCAAAACACGAAGGACTTCAGTTTTCAAACAGCACTAAAAAATGTAATTGGTCCTGTTGGACCTTGCACAAGTGCTGGTCTGCACATAAGCACTCTGGAAGTTTTTATTCCCAAATATTATATGTCCAAGTGACATGAACCCTTTGAGTAGTGCCATTAGGTTTCAGTACGGAGTATGAGATCATTCCCAAGTCACAGATACACAACAGGAAAATAATATATTAGAATCAGACCATGAAGTGCTCACATCCTGCAGCTCTGACATGCCAGGACTCCCATGACAAGAAGTTTACTTAAACGCAGGCCAAATGACTACTGATGTGCAGACTCAAACCCATAAGCACTAAAAAAAAATTCAATGACCATGTTTACCCTAAACTAGGTCATTGCACTTCTTCTAACAATAGAATTTCCTATGTAAATTGATTCCTACTAATATCCTATGACGGTGCCTCCTGTCCTCTTTCATTGCATTAGGCAGTTGCCAGCCTTATCTGGGTCTTCTCCATCAAGCCTAATCCACTTCTTTTCAATTTCAACCTGTAGGTAGAAAACAAAAAGCAGCAGGTAGAATTAGCAGATAATTGGACACTGAAAGTGTGAACTGCAGCAATGGCATGGATAAAAGCTTTGACACAAAATCAAAATATTTCCAGACCCAACAGATTTCAAAACCACTACTCCCAAAAATAGCACAACTGAGCAAAAACAAAGCTGCATGCACAGTCCTATTTGTCAGCCTCATCTTTGATCAGAGGAGGAATTACTATTTAATGATTCTTTTGCTCAAAGTCATTATCAAAAGTACATGCAAGATATGTTTAGAATACAAAGCACATTTGCTTTCTAAATAATGTATGGGGGAGCAGGGAGGAAGAAGAGGAGGAAAACATGGAAAGCATAGCCCTGAGAATACCTGGCAATTGTAAAAAGCTTTCTGAACCACGTGTTTCTGGGGCTGCAGATCGCTCTCTACGCCCAGGGACTTCACTTCTGTTCCCGAGGCGCAGGTATCATGAACAACAAACTGGACAGTAGCAAATGGGTACCAGTCAGATGGTATCTCCTGGTCTGATCCGAGTTCCAGTTTGTAAGACAGGCTGTGTGGATGATCCAAACCTTGGAGAAGAAAAAGAAAACCACCACACCACACCATTAATGAATTATCTTGTCTTTGTTTACAGTGTAAGGTTCATCTCCTAGCAAAAGAGCACAGCTTTACCTTTTATAAATACAGAGCTGTTGTTATGATACAAGATTATTCTATTTGTAATCTTTTGCTACTTAGCCATAAGGTGGCCTCTTGTTCATTTTTGTCTCCTTCAGCACAATTTTCACAGTCATTGTCATTTTACAAATTAATTTACACAGGATTTACCAGATCATTTCAGCTTCTCATCGAGAAAAGAATATTACGAACTTAAGTCTTTGTTGCCCTAATTCAGATTATTTGACAGAATCTCAGTTTTCCCTTAAAAATGCATTTCTTATTCTCACAGAAAAATAAAAACTGGAAGGTCCCAGTGTAGCCAAGGCAGAGATGCTGCCCTGTGTCCAATAACCCCCTTTCCAGAGCTCTCTGCTGTAGAAATTTTACTGCAGTGCTTATTTCAAGTAGTACAGCTATCTTGTGTACCATCATTTATTACAGTATGTCCACAGCAGGAAGATAAAGGTGCAGCTGCAGCTCAGAGTGCTGCTCAAACAAGATACATCCCACTCGCCAGGATAAGGGCTACCTGGAGTCCCTATGTAGCTTGGAAAAGAACATACCCCATTTCTGAAAAAAAAAAAAAAAAGTATTGCTAAAATAACTGTGATGTTATAAAGCAGAGTCATGAAGTATTTGTGCAGCATATTCTGAATTACTTTCATCATCCCAGGGATGATCCTAAGGATCATTTGCTTTAGCATTTCTTACGTGTGGCAATGATAAGGGCAAGCACTTCTCCTGGCACACAGGAACACCAAGGTGAAAGCCCTCTCCCCAAATCAGCTGGAGTCAGCAGGCTCACTATGTGTGTGAAAGCAGGATAATACCATTTCCTACAATGAAAAGAATCCTCTCCAGATTCTTCAGGGCAAAGCGTAGCAATTCTGCATTTTTCCTTCTCTCCAGGATTTTAATCATCAGCATAGACAACTAACTATGCTTTGGCTGCAGAGAGAGGAAAAAAAAAAAAAGACAGAGAAAGGATTGCCTGTATTTTGTCAAAGGCAAGCCTGGCAGTGTATATTTGGTTTTCATCCATTACACTGAATGGAATCTTGAAGTTCAGGAAAAAATGTCCCATTCTTTATGCACTGGCTTCCTCTGGTGACAGGAATCAATTTCGTATCAGAATGAAGGAAATACTGAAGACGGAGTTAACATAAACTGAGCTTTATCCGTCCCATGGGAAAAATCATGGTAATATTCCACATCCACAGGCTCACAGGCATTTTGTAAGGCAAAAATAAATAAAAAAGCTGCATCTCCATTGCTCCTGGGAGCCTTGGGCTGGGTGCCTGTCTGTGCTGCAGGTTTTCCCTGCAACATTACACACACCTCTGGGCACACCTCAGGAGAGGGTCCTGCAAGGCACTGGAGCACAAAGATCCCCAGCTTGCAAGGAGTGCCATGCCAGGGGTATGCAGCACGTGGCTCAAGTCTCAGGACAATAACACAAAACACAGAGACCAGTAAAACTGCAACATCAGGGATTTTATTATGGAAATAGAGGAGGGAACAAAGTCAGAAATAAGGATTACAACCACCTGCCAACGTCTTAAGAATGAAGCTGGAGCACGGAACAAGTGTGAGGAGGAGATGGTGTTTCACCACTCGTACCCAGGGACAGGCAGATCACAGCTCTGTGATGTGAGCCTTGTCCATGATCTGCTGCTGGTCATCTCTTGCTGTGTCCAAGACCATTTCTCCTGCACTAACACTCTCTTGGTCCACAGTCCCTCTTCCAGACTGCCTGGACATGGTGGAATGAGTCCCTGTTGATGTGGGCTTCTCCATCCTTGAATCCTCCATAATCTCAGCAACAGGACACCACAGGGAATACCCTGTTCCAGAGCCAAACTGCAAGACGTCATCCCATCTGAACTGTGCTCCTTTTGGCTCCCAGGACCTGCTCCCCTCTCCCGAGGTGGTGCCAGGATGCAGCCTGGCAACACACTTGACCTGCTCTTTGTGCTGTTTGCTGGGTTGGGCTGCACAGGCTGCACAGTGCCAGCCACAAGCGAAGCATCCTGGGGAGGACGGCAGGAACTGCAGCACCAAGATGGCATGGCGTGTCTTGGCCAGGGAAGAGGCACTATCTGCCTCTGGGGCTGTGGTTAATCAAGGATCTGAGCAAAAAGGGTTTGTTGTTCGGAGCTCATTTGGGGTAGAGGGCAGCCGGCATAGATCTGAGGGCTTTTGGAGATCAAATTCAGCATGAACTTCTGTGAGAGTTTTCTTGGGGGGAGGCCTATGAAGAAACAAATAGCGCTGGGAATTGTCTAGCAAATTATTTTGTCTTCTGAGAAATGGAATCCAGAAATAATCACTGCTTGGAATTTTCTGGGCAGATATCGGATGGTAAGTGTTGGATAATAGATGTCCACTTGAGTCCAGATGTAAATGGGCCATACCTCTTGATCTGTTGCTGGTTTCCCTGCTAGATATGGCATAGTTGTGATTCAGGACCACCTATCCCTTAAATAAACCTTTAATATAAACCTGGGTTTATATTCCAGCTGACCCACAGCCGTGAGGTGGTCTTGCTGTTGGGATGCAGTGAGTTCTGGGGTGCTTCCTTTTCCTTAGGTGGTAACCTGCAAAGGCAGAGACAACAGGTTTGGGATTTGGATAAGGCTGCTGCCTTGGGTCCTCTGGAACAGCTTCCATTGGACTTTAGCCTAATCCTAAAACACAGGGCTCCCCCCAGCCCACCTGTCTCTTGTACCAACACCAAAGTCAGAGGGAGGTACTCACCCTTGCACTTGTGGAGAATTTCCTCTGCCACTGCTGGGCTGTGCTAGAAGTGTAGAGCAACTTCTTCCCATCAGCTGTCAGATGACAAAGTGACTGACCAGCATTTCGGAAGACTGTGAACATCACCTTAGTTTTCACCTAAAGCTGAGCAGTTCTTGTCATCTCTGCTCCATGGAACCACTGCTTCCCAGGCCTCGTGTTACACCGGAGTTAGAAGAAGAAAGGGAGGCTGCGTGTAGAAGATCCTTTTGCAAAAGAAACTGTAATGCTGAAAAAGCCAGGTGTTGGCCAGAAGGAGAGAAAAGGTGGTGCTGTGGAAAGACAGGTGGGTTGGAGTGGGCACAGTGTGCTAAAGTGATGTATTCAGAGCCCTGACATATTCAAGATGACATATTCAAGCCCAGATCTCCAAAATGTGGCCCATCGGGCACGGTGGAGACATGAGCACCTGGACCGACGAAATCAAACCACTCCTGAAAGGCAGCCAGAAAAATCTGGGGAAATTACTGAGCTTTTGCTGTCTAGCTTATGAGACAGAAACCCTGCAGTTTAGGTGTCTATGCAACTTGGTAAGACTTCTGTGAATTGGGAGATTTTAGTCTGCCCTAATCTGAAAATCGGGCTCGTTTCCTAAAAGCATTCCAAATTCTTGCTCTCTTTCTCCAAAGAATACCAACAAAAAAGCCAAAACAAACAAACAAAAGATCAGTAAAACTATGAAACTGGATTCCAAATATCATTTAGCATTCATATAGCATTTCAAAAGCAATTAATAATCTAACTTGGCACTTATTAACACTGTTTAGCCCTTTTTCACCTGTGTAAGTAGCATTCTGAGAAATGATCTGAGAAATTGATCTGAGAAAGGCTCATGAAGCAAAGCAATTAAGGCCAAAATAATGTACTGGTTATCTTAGTTGTGTAATAATTCTATTTTTGCAATATAGGTCCAGTTCTAAAACTCTTATTTTGAACATGAAAACATAAGCAATTACTAAGAACAGATTTACTTTAGGGTTGTTAGAAGTTAATGACTCCTGCAGCTATGTCTAAATGGGTACATTTAGCCAAGCTACTGGGAGAAGTGCATAGGAAATACAGGAATGGGACAGTACCACCACCAAGCACCAGTTCAAAGTGGTGCCAGTGCCAGAAGGAGGTGGCTGGGCAGAGATAGAGCCCACCTGACAAAGTCACGGCTTTGAGTTTCCACCTAAGCAGAAAATAAAAAATAAAAATAAAATTTAAAAAAAA
>VZTG01007782.1:1380496-1395669 GCA_013397845.1 Melanocharis versteri
AAAAATAAAATTTAAAAAAAAAAAAAAAACCAGCACTTGGTGGTTCCCGGGAACCACATCACCTCCCACAGCAGAGTCCATGCACAGATGCTAAAGGCAGTAACAAGGCTGCCAGCAGCCACAACCTCCTCAAGCTCCAATTTGCTGTGTTGTCTAGTCCCTGCTTCCTCAGTGTGGCTCCATGATGCAGAATGAAAGAAGAAATAATCAGCTGAAGAGCTGCTGCTTTACACAACGGCTCGGGGATGGAGGTGTCCTAGCAGGAAACATCACAGGGCTCAAATTTACACAGCAAGCGATTAAAGCATGGTGCTTTGCAGTTCAGTCTCTCCCCTGCTCCCTGGGAACTCCCTGGGAAGCAGCTGACACAGCTTCTCCACTGCAGAGTCTGACCCCAGTACTGTGCTAAAATCATAGCATGTTCTGTGTTTCCTTACACAAAGCCCCAGTTTCACAAACACAGACTCAGGTTGCAGAAATTTCACTGGATCAACCCTTCAAAGCCTATTGCTTTTTTCCTTTTTTTTCTCTTTTTTTTTTAAATAATGCTAAAATTCCAACTACAAACTCAACATCTATATATCTGAATAGGCATAGGCAGCTTTTAAAAGTCTGGTGTTTCTTGCAGCTCCTACTGACTTCATTTGGCCAGCACTTTTCCAAGAAAACACTTAAGAAGAATCCAGTGCATATTAGCATATTTCAATGTCTATAAATGGAGCCACAATATAACTGTAGGCAACCTTTCCTTCCCCCTTCCTTTTTTATTTTTTTTAAGAAGCCTTGGACAAAGGCTTTTTGAAAGCAAAATCCTCAGCATATTTTTCCGCCAGCGGTAAACACATTATGAAAGTTTACATATTTCTATTAGTTTGAGTGTCTCCAGACTTTTGGCACGCCTTGGGACAACTCTATTTTTAAACTCTTAACTGTGTACAGAGCACTTGATAAAGAGGTTTAAAATTTGACTGGGCAGTATTTCTACCAAAATGGTTTTTTCAAACGCACGAACATTTCACAGAGACAAATGATTCTGCAGATCTCAGCTAGAGGAATTATTCAAATGTCAAAAGTTTAAGCTACTGGTAGAAAATAATGTAAAGCCGTGGAATGCCTCAAAAAAACCCAGTTCTTCCTTTCAAATTACTTAAATCTGAAGTTAATTGTGCACATCAAGTCTTCAGGTGAAAGAACTGCAGGGAATTTGGAAGACTTATAAACTTCTTTAAAATTGCCTAAACTGCTGACTTGATTTTACAGAAGCAAACCTACGCTAAATAGCAAAGAATACTAAAAGCTACCCAAACAGTCCTGTAAGCCTTGGGAAAACACTTGGGTCACAGCAAGATGGTGCAAGTCTCTGAAACCTGGAGCATGGGACAGGGATTTTGAAGACCTGAAGAATCTTCTTCTGCCTTCTAGTTCTCCTAGAGCTCTCCATCAACTCCTCTGCCCTCCCTGTCCATCTTCCAGTCTCCCCAGGCAATGCCTTTATCTTCCCTCTCTCTGTCATTGCTCTTCACCAGCCATTAGTCCTGGCTTAGTAGTAGAATACCTGAAACCAGGCCTTGAGAAGATAAAATCTTTTCTGGATATTTTAAAGAGGCAGTTAGCCCAGACAGGATAGTACAAGACTAGGACTATCCATATGTTAGTAACACACTCTTCCCCCTTTTTTAAAAGTACAGATTTTACAGATATTTTACAGGAAATGCTTTAACAGGTGTCCTTGTCTTACACAAACCCCCAAAGCGTCAGGTACACAGAATGCAAAGGATCTAGCAAAGGCTCAAATGCCTTCACTCTACAGAACTTGCAGCAGGATACTGTATTCCTCAAGAATTTTTATGCCTTTAGAAAAGTACTATGTCTTTAGAAAGGTACTGGTAACATGACTAAAAATTGGAATTTTAAACCCAAATATTTCTATTTTTCATCTTCAAAAAGTCATATTTTCTCCTTCAAATTAAGGTAAATTAACTACTTCCACGTGTGCAATTAAAAACGTAGCTGCTTTTACTGCTAAGTTTTCGGTGAGGTACCACCAGCAGAAAGAAATGGGAATATAATGGGAGGCATTTTTTGCCAGTGCAGTTGTTGCCGTGAATGTACAGTCTCAATGCACAAACCCATGAAAGGGGTAATAGAAACCAGCCTTTGCAAAAGCACAGTTGCCCTCCTACAGCAAATTTAACCACAGCACCTTCTAGTTCTGTACCATACCTACTGTTTCTTAAATGATGCTGGAAAGCCAAGACACAGCAGTGACAATGCAATGTTTTCTATTAGCTGGGTGATATTGGGTGAACAAATCGTTTTACCAACCAACTTCTGCTTCCCGTCCCACCCATTGCCCAGCTGGTACATGGGAAGCATAAACCCTTCCCTCAGCCTTACTACTACAGACTTGAGGTTTACTCAGAACTCCATCAGCTCCACTTCCATGATACTGCACACTTCAAATCACTGACAGTACATCTGTCTCTATCAAATAAATCAGGAAAACATGGTTTAAAAAAATTGATAAGTCTGCATTCTCTTTTTCCTAAAAGATTACTCCAGCTTCTACCAACAGCATCCCACAGATAAAAACCCAAACCACCACAGCTGATGGAGGGACACAAGCATAAACCCAGTGAAGACACACACCCAAGCCCATCACTTCATAGCACATATTATTTACTTGAATTTTTATCTGGAAGCCTGTCAATCTTCCACACCACAGCCCTGTAGGCACTCTCGTATTTTGCTGTTCCAACCGAGACTTGGATTACGGGATCAGATTCAACCTCGTGCAAAGCCCCAAGGCATGCTCTCCTATTCATTTTCGCTTTTAGGGACTTCTGCCTTTGGAGGTTCATGGTCCAGAGTGCTTTGATCCACTGTGTGGGAACAGGAAAGCGTATCATAACATTTTCACAGTATTTCACAGAGGGTAAACGTGTCGGGATCTGAGCAGTTGAAGACATGTTTATGAAAGCCTGAAGTTCAATGTACGCCCCCTGAACCACCACTGCAGCCTTCACCGAAAAGGGAAGGTCTTGCCCATTGTAGCGTGTCCTGAAACGCATCAGTTCCAGCCTGCAGGCATCCGGCGGTGTAAACTTAATAATCCGCGATTGCTCGAATTCCTGCGCTTTGACACAGTTATGGAAATGGCAGTCGAGAATATCGATCCACTTCCTCTCCTGCTCCTTCTCAAAGTAACGCTTGTCCCTTTTCTGGAGCTCCAGGTCGTTCAGGGTCAGAAAACACTCGGCACCGCCATTCACAAAACACAGGCAGTAAATGTGCGTGATGACCGCACTTTCTACGAGTCTTCCTTCTGCCTTAGTGACTTTCCCCCAAAAGTTATCCACTATTTCCAGAGTCATTTCCTGCTCTTCATAATTCCTCTTTTGTCTGGAAACAGTAGGAAGTTTCATGAGCTCCTCCTCGACCGTCACGAGGAAATCGGTGAAGTCGTTATAATCCGTGGTGCCCAGCTTTAACATCTGCTCCACCTCTGGCTCATGGATCACCTCTACTTTGGGGTGGTACCTCCTCTTCTCCGTGTAAGACACGCACTCGATCTTCACAGTGTGGATTTTTCCTGAGACATTGTAGCTCTCCAGTTTGGGTTCGGACAGCTTGCACTGCGGCTGCAGCTGGAATTCCTTGAAAGGTTTCTCCAGGCCCTTTTCATAATACATCTGCAACACCCCTCCAGCCAGGACGCGCAGGTAAATAGGGCCCCACTGCCGAGATGACATCATGTTCTTCTTTTCAGGAATCCTCAGCATGAACGGCCACCCATCTGATTTCCGGCTCCTGAAAAGGCTGCGTGGGATGGTGGGGGAGAGCTTGTGCCACGAGTGAGTGCTGGAGATGGGTGGGTTTTCCACAGCCTCACAGCTATCAGCTTGCAGGTGTTCAAGCCTCTCACAGATGTAGCTGAAGGAGCCCTGGTTAAGGCTTTTCTGATCATGACAAGTTTCTTTGTCTCTAGGATGACACCCGCTCCTGTCAAGCACTTTGTCCTTCCTGTGCATGCTGACATTAGCTGGCGACATGCTGAGGGAGCACCCTTCCTTCCAAAAAGGACTGGAAAAAGCACAGTCGCTGTGGAAGTACGGGAAGTGTCCTGGAGCCAGCTCCTCACAGCTTCCTGGTGGGTTAGGGCTTCCTTCATCTGCTGATTTGGAGACCAAAGTCTTAACTGGGTGGTCATCAGGTGAGGGGTTCAAAGGAAGGCTGCTCGGTTTCTGCGAGGCTAGGGATGAGCAAATCCCAGGGGATGGAGGAGGGTTAACATTTGATGGCCATTCAGGGATGGGATAAAGCATGTGAATCCCAGACTTTGGAATGCACGGGTTTCCTGGGTAGTCTCTGGTCGGTGTAGTAAGTGGAGAGTTGCTGGGGGGTCCAGGACTTAGGTAGAAATCGACTACAGGAGATGAGAGCGGAGTGCTGCCTGTAGAGGATGACATGCTTGAAGACTCATGAACACTGGACAAGTTGAGCTTAAGGCCATTTGGTTTGCAACTACTCTGATTATCAACCAGTTTCTGAGGTGACTGGAAGAGAGGCTCATCATCAAAGGTGACCCAGTTTGTTGGATTTGGGGAACACATCTTGTAGGAGAAACTTGAGGCACTTGCACAACGCATCACCCACAAGCCATCTATGAAGAAACAACAAACATGATTCAAATCAAACTCAAATCACACAAAGCTCAAATTTGCAAGCAGCTCACAAATCCAGTGTACTTTGTTTTACATGTATAATCTGAGGTGGCTGTGTAGAAACAGACAGACTGCCTATGAATCCCCACTGCTCTCCCAGGCTGGGAATTGAAGGGACTTCTAAGCTCTACAGGCTTACAGAGCATCTGATGTGCAGAGCCTCTCAGAGAGAGCAGAATGTCCCACAGCATTACAGGACTGCTTGAATAACACTTTCAGCTTCATACTATACAACATAATACTGTAAAGCTTATGCATCATTTGGAACATGGACAGAGATTTTCCATACTGCTCATCTGCTCCAGGTGGTTTCCCCTCCTTCCCCGGTCAAACAAAATAGCATTTTACTAAGAATGGTGTAGCTGCTTCCAAAAATAGAATCAGGAGGGAGATAGGGGATTATTTTTTGATGAAAAGCTGTAGCAACTCAGTGCTGATGGCAAAGGTACACATGCTGCTGCCATCAGGGCAAAAACCTGGATACCAGTCAGACCTGGGCAGGAATCTCTTTACATCAGTTCCTTCAAGCCAGGCTTCCACTCTTGGAGACTGGGGATGTTATAAGGAAGCATTGGAAAGGCATTAAACTTATAAACAAGAAATTAGCCCTGAGGATGAGCGGTGCATTCCTGCTGAAGGGTAGACTGCAAGCCTCCACCGCAGGCAAAACGCTGATGAAACACAAGTCAAGGCCAAGTAACAACACTCACAAGTGTTGCCAAGCACTGAATTGGCTGGTGGCCTGGAAAAAGGACAGGTCTTTAGACCAATTAATAAACTATACTTCATCAAACAAAGTGTCTTTGGTAAAGAGCTCAGCTGGATGTCCTCAGAGCAGGACTGCAACCAGTAAATCATTAATCTTGCCTTCGTGGTTCTAAATTGTGCACTGAAATCTAAATGTTCATTGCATCCTTATGCAGGGCAAGTTGTCCCCAAAGTTCTTCCTCCCCACTGCTCCTGCCTGATGAGGGAGCAGGCAAAAAATTGCCAATGCCTGAGGAGGAATCGAGTACAATGAAACACCACGGGGCACATACAAACGTCGCTCATTTGATAGAAAGTTACTCTTGTTCTGTCGGAATACATTCATGTTTGCTTGAAAGCACAAGGAAGGCGGAGTTCATCTAGACAAAAACCACCTGCATGGACATTACTCCGTTAATTAAGGCCAGCTAATGATGACTTAGAGCTATTGCCCTTCGTGCACAGACAGCCACAGTCAGGCTGTTTAATTGCACAGCGCTGCAGAATCACACAAGCATAAAAAACATTCTTTATCTGTAACATTCAGAGAACAGTTCACTTCTAGACATGCCACAGTTCAGCCAAGTGAAATCTTGTGCTACAAGTCTTTATTCTTCCCATTTTTCCATTATTTCTGGGGCAGTTTGTAGCTGGTAAGAAAGTGCCATAAACCATGGCACAGCCTGCTTACTCTGAGGCTGAGCAACTGAGAATGGAGGAGGACTCTGGTCCTTCATTAGTTTTTGAACTCTTGACCTTTTTGTTCAGAAAAAATATTTGCACTATGCTAGTTATTTCATAAGCACTCTAATCACCACTTACAGAAAGAGAGAGAGAAAAGGAGCAAACAAGCACAAATTACTATCATAGCTCAGACACACACAAGTACCAGTGTATCCTTCACCCACACAATCACTTCATCATAAAGTGCAGCAAGGGAAAGAAAAATCACAGCTGTTTGGTCTCTGACTTGCTCATCATTTTTTCCTCCCATATCACACCCTTCTCCTCCTCTCCCTCTGGCTGCCACCATGGCTCTTTCAGCATTAATTATTCCTAGAGCTGAAGTTTCAAAGCTTTCAGCCCTTTTTTCAAAGCCTCATTTGTTAAGAGCAGCTAATGTGATGCTAGCTGGGGCGTGGCTTTTTCCTGGAACAGCCGGGACGCTGGGGCAGCCTGGAAGACAAGAGGACCTAAGGAAACAGCCTCAAAGGCTGCCATTAAAAACTCCTCTGGCATTTACAAGAGATAAGGGACGGCCAGAGAGAGAAAAAAGCACGCTGTGGATGGGAGAGAAGCCTTTCTCTGTGGAGGGGCCCTGGGGATGATGCCACAACCCTTCAGTGTGACCACAGCCGTGCTCAAGGGGCAAATCACACAACACTGAGATGCACCAATGGAAAAGAAATCATAAAATGGGGTGTTTACAGTAAAGAACACATTTGCAGACTGTTTCCCTTTCTTGTTAGAAAGCGAGTTTTTCAGCATCCTTTATTATTCCCAGATGTTTGGGGTTTTTTTCCCCTACGTCTGTTACTATTCCCTTTTTAAAATGCGATGTTGCAGATTATTTGGCAGCTTTTTTTCCTGTTACAGAACAAAAAGATGTTTGAACTCCACCTGCCAAACGTTTAACTTCAGTCAGTAAGTGTCAATGAAGAAAACCACTTTCCCAGATGGAAAAAAGTGGGGAAAAGTGGAACACTTTCCTCTGCAGTCACAATACCCTCGGTGTACCTGTCAGAGGCTGTAGCTTTCACCTCTTGTTGCTGTTGCTGTTAAGTGGGAGTTTTTTAAAAGAAAAAAAGATGTTGATGATAACAAAAACACACATGCAAAAAGTGCTGAAATAGATAGTGGTTCCCCTGTTGTTGCTCACTGATCCCCCCAAAAATGACTGCTAGGAATGGAGGAAAAAAGCCCAAATGGATTTTTACAAGCTGATTGGATAATGTCATGCTAATAAAAGGAATTGCACCCTCATGTGTTAAGGATAGCACCACTCATCTAAAAAGAAAAAAAAAATTAAATCAGTCTTATGCTGCTTTACATCACTTGTTCTCTGATTCTTTTATGTCTGCACAATGCAATAAAGTAATGTTTTCAAGTTCTATTTTGTCCTAAACCATGCCTCAAATTCCTTCTTATGAACTGGGACGTTCTTCCTCGAAATCGAAATAAAATTCAGGCTTCAGGATGGACGTGTTTTGCCTCCAAAAGGCAAATGTCCCCCATGGGACCCACATAAATGTAATCCAAATGCTTTGGGTAAAAGGAAAATGATACAAGATACCATTGATCACACACATGTTATGTGGCCTGTAACATTTAAATTACAAGCACGTGTGGTATCTTGTTCAGATATGAGGCAGGAAATACCATTTTTAGAATATTTAAACTGCCAATAAAAAAAGCTGGCTGAAATAACAGTTGATCCTTGATGCATTAATTTCAGTGAACCCCAAAGTTGCAGCTCATTTCAATTCATCCTCTTCTGCCTGAAAACAATCTTCCCGTTTATCAGATTAACACAGTCCCTCAGCATTTAATGAACAGTAGTTGCAGCTTAATTTCTTCATTTTAATACCTTGAGGATGGAAGGAAGAGAAATTCTACCCTATTATTGAGGGATTTCATAGGCTGTAGCTATCACTGGGTCCTTTGTTGCTTCAGAAATCCCAGATCAAATCTGCAGCAAAAATACAGCTCAACTTTCATGCCTTGCTGGGGAGTATTGTTACCTCTTCCTACACTGAATGCTAATAGTAACTCCATACTCACTCAAGGTATTGGCTTTGGCACTTTTAATCCAGATGCACCCGGGTCCTCAGCGAGCTGAGGATGCTGGCATGTCATCAGCAATGTCCCCACCACGCTGACAGCCCGGCCTTCAGTCACCTCCTTCACAGCAGCAGCACCGAACCTGCACAGGGCACGACTGGACCCCCTGCACATCTCACTCCCAGGGTCCTCCCTAACATTTGGCACCAGTTAAAACCCTCCGGCACGTCCCTTCTGTTCAATCACAAAGCTCCTCTTTCAAAATATTGGAGGAGCACGGGGTCAGCTAGTGAGGAACGTCAGGGAAACACCTCCCTTCTGCAAAGCATAAAGCGAGTAAATGCAGTGTTTGATAGAGGGGACTTACACTCCCAACAGACAGAAAAGCATAATTCTATAAATACATTCCTTATTGCCTGTCTGGCTCCAGAGGCCATCGTGGCTTCAGAACTGTTGAGCTACACATGCTCTAAACAAATTGTCTTTGTAACACCCAAGCACGTACCTTATGTGTGCCACTTGTTCAGTGGGGTTTTATTGGGTAAACACCAGCCTCATTACTTGCCCCAAACTCAAAAAAAAAAAACCCCAGATTTATCTACACACAGTGTGACAAAGGAGTTAAATAATCCCTTCAAAATAAGATGAGCTCTTCACATGAGCTGCCCTGTTTGTGGACAGTGCCTGGTCATTTTATTTCCACCCTTCCAGGAAAACTATGGACCCCATACACTACTACACGTCAGTTTTACTTCCAGGAGCAAGGCTGGCTGTTTCACACAGGCCATAGAGGAATGTAATGCAAAGCTCTGCATCCTGTGCACGCTGTGGTGAAGCTGTCCCATAACCACACCATGTGAGCTGTTGCTGTTCCTCGTACCAACACCCAGACAACTCTTCAAGCATTTTGCCATGGAGTGCAATGGTCTCGCAGGGAAGGACAAATTCTCTGCAGCTCAAGCAATAAAGCACATATGGTATATAAAATGCCCTAAACATTTCTAAGCCCTTGTGATATCCAAGTAAAACATGGCAGATTTATCTCTGTGTTTTGCAGCCGTGTTCTTTGTGTCACTGTTTTGGTTATTACTTAACTCTGCAAAAAAACTTGAAGTACAACTTCTACATAAAATACTGCTTGATTTATGATGATTTGCCTCAGATTTTACTTTGATTCAACATGTGGCTGCACTTCTATTTAACTTTCCTTTTTCTATCCTAGATACTCATTAAAAAGTTTATCCAGTCTATGCTTCTGAAATAAACATAGGCAAAACCACGACTGATGGGAAATAGGAATTTCTTGGCATTTTCTTGTATTTGGGATATGGATTAAGCCTCCCACTGCATTACTCATTTTAGAAAATAAGGAACTGGTGTAATAGTCAAAAATACACCAACTTCAAAGTGCAATGTGACCTTTTATTTACATTGCTCACTCTCTGGGGCATAGGCACAGCTGGGAGAAGTTCAGAGCTTGCAGCTAATCCGTTTAATTTGGAATTCCTTACTCTTGGCCCCGAGAGCTGGAGGAATTAAGTCTTTCAGCTTTTGACAGTGTGCACGTCCCCAGAGCAAAGGCAGGCCCAGCTCTTGCAAACACCTCTCACTGGTCACAGGGGGGGTTACAAATCATGTGGTTGGTACTTGCAGGTACAAACTTGAGAAAATTGACATTTTTAAGGGCATCAGCACAACGCACCACAATTCCCAAGCAGAGACAGCACTTACTTTCCTTGATAGGGAAAAAGGTTGGGCAGAGGCTGAAGAACTCTCTAGTGAGGATGGTGTCACAGCCTTTGGGCTGTGGGGCACTGCTCACCAGGAGGTCAGGGACGGATGGTGACAGGGACTGCCGGTCCCTGCCACCGGGAGAGCATCCGGAACCCAGCCAGGGAGGGATCCTACAGGCGCTGCACAATGGAGGCCTGGGGAAATTCCAGCTCCTCTGCCTCTCAGAGTCACAACTCCTGCCTCAAAGGCTGTGAGCTGATATGAGATTCACACAAGGAGGGAAAACCTATGGGAAGGTCCCAAATGGAAAGTGAAAGAAAAGCAGGCAGATTCACATCTCTGGTAACTGTTCAAGCCTGCTCAGCTGCGGCTGAAGTGGGTCTTACCCAAAGAAGAAGCTCTTCTTGCTGACAACAGGAGGAGTTTGCATGGTGAGGATCTTCCACTTCATGTGGAAATTTAGCACAGCTACTCAAAACAATTCCCATCTTTGCCACGAATAATCACTCAAACCTCAGCTGTTATGCACTGCAAAAAAACTCCTTTTCATGTCCAGATCCATTCTGGGAGACCTTCCCTAACACTCAGATGTGAAGTCATTCCAAAGCTGTCTCGAAAAGACAACAAAACGTCATGCATGACTGGTCTTGTGTGTAACACCATCAGCCTCAACCCCTCTCCCATACACAGTGAGCTGCGATTCCCACACCCTCCCTCACCCCGCTCCAGCAGTCACATCACCACGGGTGAGTCACATCAGCTTTGTCCTGCACTGTTTTATTAGTGGAGAGCAGCAATCAAGGCAGAAAAGCCTAGAGACGTTTTATTGGAAGTGTCTGTACGATTTTATGGAGACAAACCAAAGGTATTTCCTACAGGAATTGAGAGATTTTTACAAATCACAGCTGCACAACCACCTGGGATCTGCACCACCATCCCTCTCAAGGATTTTTTTGCAAAGCTTGTTATCAGGAACATAACTTTCAGAATGGGATAATATAAACTAAATAGAATAAACTAAAAAAAATTTTTAAAAGAAATGAAATAAACTAAAATAGAGATCTAATTTGTGTGTCATCGGGAAAGATACTGGAATGGGGACCTGAAGCCACTCTTGGAAGGCCCTCAAGAACTTCTCCGTCAGTGCACATGGCCAAACACTGAGCTGCAAAAAAACCCAAGTGGTCTTCTTAGCCCACAGGCCACCTCTCTCACCTGAGGGGAGCTGTGAGGTTACTCGCAGCAGGTCCTGCACTACGTGCTGTGCTCAGCCCATACACAGACACCTTACAGAGCACATGAGCCAGCGAATACAACAGCGTGGAGAAAGAAGTCAGGCAAGAATCAGCCTCCAGCTACGAAACATCCAAGGATCGCAGGCTTGCAACGAGCTCTTTCTAACATAAAAACCAGTTTTTCCCAATCCCCAGCTACATGTAGGTATTTTGTTTCAGGAAGATGAAATAACATCTTACATCACAGCAGGAACTCTGCATAATTCTGGTACATAAGGAAGAGCCATACACGGGTACACCTAGAACCTGTTTCGTTTTCTTTTTAAGGTAACCAAAGTGATAAAAACCACATTTCTCTCTGGCGTATCTGTAAGGATGGCAAACAGCAGTACCCAACACAAGTCTGAGCATCTTTCTTGGGTACATCAGTTCTAACTTCTCAGTCAGTTCCTGCAGATGACACCCAGCAGAGTGCCATCCCGGGTATCCAGCGTTTTCCTGTTTACTGGGCAGATTCCCCATCTCAGGAGGTGACAGACTGTCCCAGGTCTAGCACGTGTCTAGTGGCACGTGGTTCTGTGCATCTTGGGCTCCAGGCTGGGAATGGAGAAGGCACGACAGGGTGGACCCCTGCTCGAGCCCCATTTGCTGCAAATGGGATGGCCAGGAAAACCCTCAGGAAGACACAGACTGCTCTCAAAGACAGTAGGAACACTTCTACTAGCTCGAATTGGAACTGGATTAAACCCTGAGAACCACAAAAGGGTTCTCTCTGTTTCAGTGAACATCTTTAACAGAAGAAAGCTCATTTTCCCTAGAAGAAATAACAAAAAGCCTGATGAAACCAATATTAACTACTCAGTGTTTTTATTCTCTTCCTTTCTGGATATCACAGTGCCTTCCAAGACACATCACTTGTGTGCAAGATGCGACTGCAAGGTGTGATGCAAGACATGACTGAATCTTCTCAAAGCAAAGCAGTTACATGTAGCAGTGTATTGTGAAAACATCTTTGTTTTTTTATTGTTAGAAAGTGCTCACTGCAAACCTGTGACCCTTAAACAGTTTTTAGCTGGAGGTTGGTTTTTGATCTGTGCTGTTGCACTTAATTTCTTCCCATGATCTGCACAGACGAGAGTAAATCATTTTATTCACTCTACTGCGCACACACATGTTCCTGTCGTGTGTGCAGCTCACCTCCCCACAGGGCCCACTCACACTCAGTTCCCTGGGCTAGTCCTGCTCCATCCTCTGAATCACACTCCTCTTCAGCATCACCACAGCGATGGCAGAATTTACACTCCACCGGCAGATTTTGGAGAGCCAAGGGACAGCAGGGATTCGTGTAAACTGTTTATTGACACCAGCTGACATTTTACTGTACAGAAGGTTTGTTGGGTTCTTTTAATAAAAAAAAAATGCTCTGACCTAGAAGAGACAGGAAAATAAATCTATTTTTGTTTGCAGTACTTCTGCAGGTCACTAAGTTAATGGAATATTACTGCATCTACTGAAGCACTTTTTAACTGTGTTTAGGAAACATGCTATTATTAGGAACGCACGCACACCCCACAGAAGTGCTCTGGTCACGGCAGCTCTGCACAGGGCTCTGGCAAGCATTTCAACATCCCAAACCTCTCCCTCTCTTCTCCCCCTAGGCAGAGCCAGAGATTTATAATGGGCTAAGAAGCAGCAGAAATGCAGTTATGGTGGCTGTCCCACTTCTATAATAGCAACAGCCTTTTTTTTTAAGGATTAAGCAGCTCTCTAGATTAAAAAACAAAAACAAAAAAACCTGAGTACTTTGGCACACAAACCACATATCAAAATATTAAGCTGGCTGTGGTCAGAAAGAAGTTTAAGCCTGGTCCTCTGCTAGTGTTTGCAGTGTCCAAGGGAAGAGAGGGATGAAATGCCACAAAGAATACACAGCACAGAAGAGCACTTCAGAACTCTTGCCACTAATCTCAGAGTGAGCAATAAAAGGCAGGGAAGCTCACAGAAATACTGTATTTAGGAAATTCACTGAACAACATAATAGTCTCCGCTTTTTTTTTTAATTAGTTTTGATTCTGAGTCAGTTTTTATATTTGCCCTTAAAACTGCCTCATGCTTTAGTGCCCAGCAAACAGGTGGGAATATCTTCCTGAAGACTAACTCATGACGTAAGATTTGCACAGGTCTTCTAAACATGAAAAGTACTTGTCTGACAGCTGTCAGTAACATTTTCTGACAGACCAGCTCTCACCTCAGCTGTGAGATATTCCCCTTCTCCCTGCCTTAAAGCCTTACAGGAATACTAGCACCAAGGAGAAGGTGTGCCAATTGAATCCTCGTTTATTTGGATACAAGTATTTTTAATAGCAACTGATGACAGTCATGTCAGAAAGAGTAATTCATAAAACAGACACCAAAAAAAGCTTCATTTGGGTTCCTCTCCAAAAGCCTTTTAAGACAGACACGTGGGTAGCCTGCTTTCCTGAAGCAGAAGACGTCAGCTTATATTTATACCAACCAACAACAGAAGAAAAGGAGTGTTGGGCTAGAGGGCTCTTGTTTGCCCAAACACAAACACTGCCCGGGATAGTGCATCTCTGTTTGTGTAACTGGGTGCATTTCATGTTGGAGTTCACGTCCACACACAGATTAATTTATAAACCCACATTAACTCGCTATTCAGAGGTCACCAAGCTGGGCCATTAAGTTTACAAACCCCAGTAACTTTTAAAGTGATAGAAAATAGCACTTACTACATATTCACGAGGGAGAAGGAAACCAATCAAAGCCGAGCATGAAGCAAGGACCTCGTACCTGCCTCCGGGCAGGTTTTCCCAGGAGTGTGATTTACAACTCCAACATCAGGTGAATACAATCTCCGGCCACACTCTCTGTTGTACAAATGACTCCTAAACTCAGCCACAAATGGTTACAGGACTCAGTTCTCCTCCACTCACACACAGAGGCAAGAAGGCAGCTAATCTTTCCTCACAGCATTTTCTCCCAGTGCACAAAATCAGGCAACATAAAGTGTTGTCTTCGGCTACTGCCTTTTCTTCTTTCACAGCTACAGAAGAATCTCAGTCCCCAGACAGGGCAAAGCAAGTTAACAGCAAAATGAACAGCTCATGTTTAAAAGCCTCAGGCTCCAAAACTTCTGTTCCCTCCTCCCCAGTCAGTCATTACCACTCTCCCAAAAAAAACCCCTAAGTCCTGTTTGCAGAGAAATCGGAGTTTCTCCACCTCACAGGAAAAACATTGGGGAAGCATAGAATTGTGTAACTTTCACTCGGGTCCGTAAAACAGCTTAGTCAGCAGTTTCCTCAGCACACTTATTCGCCGCAAGTATCAGAACAGCTACACCGTCACAAAAACCTCGCCGCAAAGCCCCCCTTCAGCGAGCACTTACCAAAGCCAGAAATGGGATACTTTCTACATTTTTTTTTTTCTCATTCACGCTATCCTTGAAACTCCATCCGCGGGGTCTGCGCTAGGGGTACATCTGGTCAGTGCGGTCTGTAATCATCCCAGCCCTGCGCAGCACATCCTCCCGCATCCGCTCCGGGTGTTTTCCCAAAGCCCCGCGCCCCGGCTGGATTGATGGGAGAGATTTCCGCAGCAGCGCTTTCAAACACCGTGACCCTACGCGCATACTTTAACATCACCACCCGAACCGCTAGAAAACATGAGAAAGGCTCCAGGAATTCAATTCACTTCGAGTATTAAATAAAAACACTCCTCGCTTGCCCCAGTCTCCTCCCTAACAAAGCAAAAGCCATGGGAATGTGATCCCGCAGGATGCCCGGCACCCAAACGCTGCCGATTTCCGCCGCGATTCAAAGCCCCGGGTACCCCTGGGCAAAGCCATCCCCTTTTCCACACGCGGACTCCAAAAGAACGGGAAAGGAAGAGGGAGAAAAGGGAAAATGGGAGAGGAGAGGAGAGGAGAGGAGAG
>VZTG01007782.1:1395706-1416114 GCA_013397845.1 Melanocharis versteri
GGGGGCGGCGGCCGGGCCAGGCCCCGCCCGGAGCATCCCGTGGGAGCATCCCCGGCGCGCCGGGACAGGCCGGGGCTGCCCCGGGGGTAGGGGATCCCCCGAGGCTTGGAACATGTCTCAATAACCGTCGGGATTATACGGCTGTGTTATCCTGAGTGGTAGAAAGTGCTTCGTGTCCGTTCCCCTCCGCACGCACCTAGCGGAGGTGATACGGTTCCGTGCAGAAAAACTGCTCCTGAAAGGCCAGAATGTGGAGGATGAAGAGGGGGAAACCACCTTAAAACCCTCTGGGGCATTCCCAGGGACGTGGAGCAGAGCTGCCGGGGACTGCAGACACACAGATTGTCTATCTGAAAGGCTTTCAGTAGCAGTGACAGCTCACTTAGAGCATTTGGTGTAATCCATCCAAAATTCTTCCTCAAGCATTACACATCCATTTCAGCTCCCCTGCTTTCCAGTGGTTGAAATTTGCCTTGTCTTTTAATAAGGAGGGACGTCTTTCTGCAAATTGTTTTCTTTTGTCCCGTTTATCTTCTCTGTAAAGTTTTCTTATGTTTTCTGTGAAAATGAAGCAATCCTACCTCTTTGTTGTATACACTATTTGAAGTACTACTCAGGCTGTCTGCATCTGCAATAGAAGTGTTCAGTACAGTTTTCCCTACAAATGAATTCTACTGTGAGCTTAACACCATTACACAAATCAAAAAAGGACAAACATTGGCCATTCAAGGTTTAAAAAGTTCTGTGTTTGTTATCTCAATTTTTTAAAAATCCAGTGCCAAATTTAGCATTTTTTCACCATAATTTAACCAGTAGCTTGCGAGCCAGTGAATTGTTACGTTTTTCTCTCCTTTAAGGTCTTTCTTGAGCGCTGCCAGCCTGAGGCCTCCAGGCTCAGAGCAGGGTTAGGCAGCTCCACCTGCCACCCTCATCCCAGCGTGCAGCCCTGGGAGCGCCAGAACCTCATCCCAACCTCTTCACTCTGGAATTCCATCCCTGTAAGTCTTCTGCCCTTGAAATCCAGGCCTGGTGTCAGAATTGTATTTCCATAAAAACTGTATCTTCCATAAACAATACAGTCTTCTGCCTTCTCCCAGGACACAGCCAGCCCCTCAGCAGGGGGAACCAGTGGATCAATACCTCCTGTTTTGCCAAAAGGCCGGGAAATCAGAAGTAATTTCTGATATTTTCTACATACTCCAAAATGAGTCCTTCAGACTCTTATGTACTCCTGCACAAAATTCAATGAAACCTTTTCCCTGTTGAGCTTCCACATTAGCTCTTCCTAATGGTTTTCAAGTGGGAAGGGTATTAATTTCTCCTATCTCCTTATCAAAGCACACATGTCTAAAAATAGATCAGATTTTCCTTTGCTGAGACAAGTGTATACATTTACAAGACAAGACTATTCTTCTCCAGTAAATTTTACTATCACTTTATCTTCCAAAATAATTCAGTGCAATATAAACTCAGCATCAGAGAAAAAAACCTCTGATACTAAGATTTAAAATGCCTTAATATAATTTGACTTTGATGAATAGTATATGCGGAACAAATTAGAACTATTAAAATTACTTCCACTGTAAATACAATTTGAAGAGCATTTCACATAAAGATATAGTATTATATATTGCTAGAGGCAGTTATAAAACTCTTTAACATTTTACAACACTAACAAATTCAGTTTACATCACTGGCTATAAATTGATCTTAACATGATTTGCATTATAGTGCCCTGTTTATAAAATGTTTACTGTCTACGACTATTTTGTCAAAAGTGAAACCTGACAGTTTGTATCTGGTTAGAACCAAGTATTTGTAAATACAGACAGAAAAACACTTGTTTCTAGACTTAACTCTTTCCTCTACTGCTTTGCTTTTATTTTAGCAAGAAATTTCTGCAAAAGTTCATCTTAACTAAGATGCATTTTGTTTTGAAAAGTCAAATTCTTCTCCTTGCATTTAATGAATCCATCTTTCACTCAGTACAATTGCTATTAAAAACTTACAGGCCTAGTATATTCATCATTCGAATGATGTATATTTATTACATACAAATTGGTCATAGAAATTTATCATACTAATGTCCTTTTTGTGAGAAATTGAGTCCTTGTTGGCTTCAAAAGTTCCTGACTTCCTGGGCTGATCGATAATCTAAAAGAAACTTGTTTGGATTTAAAGAAACCCGATTTTCTAAGACTTCAAAAGAAACTTCTGGTCAAGTTGATTGTCCCCTCTCCAGGTGCATATTTTCTGTCCAACCCTGCACACGCTACAGACAATTTGAAAGTCACTAAGTATAAGGCACGTAAGAGGTGCAGCACCAGTTCCAGGATTACAGCTGCTCCTTATGCCAAAGGCTGCAGTTAATGAAACTGCACTGAAATTCTCAGTTCAGACCTTTTCAAGCTCGTAACTTCATTAAAATAATCTTTCTTGGATACAGCGTTCCACATTCACTATTCGAGCACAAACTGAGGACTTTTAAATCCAAGAGAAAAGAAACTTGAAGCTTTAAGGGAGGGCAGGCAAGGATGAAGGCTCTGTCTGGGGCAGAAAGGGGAGTGTGGAGATGTAAGGTGTTCTCATACTCATTTCAGAAGCAAAGGACTTTATGCAGAGAGAGTCTGCAAGAAGCTGCATGCCACCATTGACTAGATGCCAAGTCAATTCATGAAAGAATCCTTAGTGCCTAAAATAACTGGAAATTACCTGGACTCTGAAGTTTTGTGGGTTTAACTCTCCTCAGGACAAACCTGTGTTGTTTATGGGAGACCGTAACGACAATTTTGACATCAGGCGTGGGGTTCAAAGGCTTCTTCATCAATCAAGACCTCATCAGCTCAGAAAGTTTTGGACTCACAGGGTGAATTCACGCTAAAACAGATAAATTAGGGTTTCTACTGTTACCTCTGCAATTTCCATGTAAGAAGTTTATAACCAGAATTCTTTTAGGGCTGTTAGTGGGGCGTCTTGCCCCGCAAATTAAGCCCAAGGAGAATCACACAGTTGTTTTTTTTTTAGCTCAGCATCGCAGCAATGCAAGTATTTGCGTCTGTAGGGAGCTGGGTGATTCTGCATGAGCACGGACGTGTCTGAAGCTGCCTACACACACAGCAGACAATGAGAGCTGCCCCGGGCAAGTTTCCATGTGCCACAGCTCACAGCCCCAGCCAGGCACCGCTTTACAAAGGTCCCCCAAAGCTCCTCTCTGTCCCCCTCTGTAACCAGGCTGGCAGCGCTGCAGGCACAACTGCACTTAAAGTTTTTACCTCTGTGATTGTAAGAAACATTCAGGAATCTGGGCAAAAATGGCCTCCTCTAAACAAACACGGATCTAATTCACAGCCGAGCAATACTGCAGGTAGTGACAGAGGCAGAAAATGCAGAGTAAGACAGAACAAGCATTCTTAGAGCAGCATCCAGCCTTCGTGGGAGGAAGTAATCAGACCTCTGGCAGCAATTACAATTTTTTACTGCACTGAGCTTTGTTTTTATTATGACCCTGCTGTTGCTAAGATAGTGCTCTCAAATTACCTTACATACAGACTGTATTAAACAACAGGTTTGCCCAATTTACAGGGCCAGATGGTTCTCCAAAGTTTAATATATCATTGGATTTACACTATTAAAAAAACCCACAGCCTTGACACTGCTCAACCAAGCCAGTAAATAACTTCTCCAGTCTCCTGATAGGCACTGTGTGGATACAAAGTTTATTTCCTTTCCTGTTTGCAATTGATGCCTTGGCATGTCGGAGCAAATCCGTTTTTTGGAGCCGTAGGAAGCACTGTTAAAGAGTGAAGTCAGGATCCAGGAAATGTGCTGAACCAAAGACCTTCACACCAAAACTTCATCTGCCAGTGAGGGAAGGTAGGGCAGGTGGAGCAGCAGGATTACAGGAACAAATTAGAAATTAGGCTGGCTTGGGAAAAAGGGAAAATAACCATATAAACAGCCAAAGGCAGCAAAACAAACTGTTTCAACCTGGATATTTCACATCCATCGAGATGATCCTGGCGCCATCATGCCAGGAAACATTGAACTGGTTCAGAATGACGCTGAAGGGATTAACAAGAGACATGACAAACACCACCAACTTTAAATCAACACTTTAGCTGATTGCAGTTTAAACGACAGCTGTAGCAATTTAAAATAATCATTGTTCAAACAGCAATGAGATGCACTCTTGCACAGCTTATGACGACAGCCTAAGATTCCTGTTTTAGAAGTTAAGCTTTCATGCAGGGAAACCTCTGACCTCCAGGAGCTTAAGGCCTTCTAGAATAGACAGTGGCTTTGGTGCTTCTTGGGCAGTTTCAAACTGATGAAGCAGTGGTTCTTAAGAGGGCAATCTTGAAGTTAAATTAATGCCTGATTACAGCAAATATTTATTTTGAACACACAGAATAGTTACTGGGGATGTGCTTTCAGAAATCTAGGACAGCTGAACATTTGGAAAGCCATGAATGTGTTAGTATAGCCTTAAAACAAAGCTCAGAAAGATTTTTTTGAAAATCCAATTAAAACCATTAAAATAGTGCTGTTTTCTGAATTAGCCACTTAAGCCTGAGGGCAAGAGATTATTCATGAGGTGCCCAACATTATGGAGAAATTAATTCAGCACTCTAAAAATGCTTTAAAAAGCTGTGTGTCATAGTGAACTGTCATTAAAAAAAAGATAACTGTCATTGGGGTTTTTCTTTAACCCTGGTTTTACACTATACTGTGCTAAAGATTTTTACACTTTACAGCACTTTCTCACTGGTTTCCCCAATTAACCAGCTAGGAAGTCAAACATTCACACTGTACGTTTCTGAAGATTAATTCCAATGTTTGTAAAATTTCTTTGCCCAGATTTTATACATTCCATGACACTCTGCACATCCCATTGCATACAAAGCAGTTCAAAATAATTTTTCTGGAAAACTTTGCCTCGAAGATGAATTTTCGGCTGCAATGTTGAAACAAGTCTTCAGTTTTTTAATAGCAAAGCCTTGCGCAGTAGTCATTTAGACATTTAACAGCATTTGAGATATTCAGAAAGACTCAGCATCACCTGGTCAGCAGATAAGACGCACAAGGAGTTGGTATTTCCACTTGATCCAGTTTCTTATGCCACTGAGTTAAATGTAATATCCTGTGCCCACTTACAACACTACTACACCAGTATCCAAAACACTGATTTAAATTTTTTTACCAGATTGTATTTTTGAGTATTGATAGTTTACAGTTGTCTAGAACTTACTCAAAACATTTCCTTGAAAAACTGAGGGCAGCTTAAGTGCTCAGAATTGTCCCTTCTTGAGCATGGTTATTGCTTGGTGAGGGGGACACCCAAATACATTCCCAAATAACTCTGCAAAATAAAAATGCTGATAAACTAATGTACATTGGAATTGTACCCAAATGCCTATACATTCTACACCAATTCCAGCTTGGATATTGGGGTATACTCTGAACATACATTTGATTTTTTAATGCAAACTCTAAACACACATTATTTTTATTCAGACGTGTAAAAATGGCCCAAGCAAACCTTTTTCTGAATACAGCCACCTGTGGGAAATAGTATCAGGAAAAGTAGTATCAGTTCAGCAATTTGATTCAGAGAATTAAAATAACTGGATTAGTACCTTCACTGCAAGATGAAAGTCCTCAGAAAAGGCAGCTTCAAAAGAATCGGAAGAAAGCAATTAGCTTCCCAACCCTCAATGAAACAGTTGAAGCCGTATCTGCTGCCATAAAATGGCTGGAGAGAAAGCCAACACTTCCCAACCCTCATTAGCACCAGCACATAGTTCTTAATCCAACATCAGTAAGAAACCCTGCAGGCTCTCCACATCTCCTCTCCCTTCCACAGCCACTTCTATTTCGCTTTTCTGAAAAGAAGAACTATCAGAACAAAGAGAAGCACTGAGAGTACCTGGACTGGTGTAACTACTCCACCAGCAACAGCTGGAACACCCCACCACGATGTCACACTGCAACCTGGCCACAGCCAGAAGCAAGGAAAAAGTCAAGCTGGTTTCATGTAGTTGATTTTATTATTACATACTGATAATACATATCAACACATCTGATATCAGAGTAAACCCTTGTGGGACAAATAAGTGCCATAATGGAGATTATGGAACAGAAGATTGGTGTGGAAAGTGTGGAGCAGCACAGCATCTGATTAAAAAAAAAAAAAACCAACCAAAAAAACACAACCAAAAAAACAACCAAACAAAAACCCAACCCAAAACCAACAAACCCCACCCCCCAACAACAAATTAATGCTGTGAAATCTTGTGATATTAAACTTCACTTGAAAAAAAAATTTTAAAAAAATCTTAGGAGAGGCCTAAAGTTTACGAACTTCCGAAAACACAGGAAAAGCCATGTGCATCCCCCCCAGTGAATCCATCACAACTCAATTCCATTAAGACCTTCTGCAAATTCAGGGTTTAAATCTTCTACATATTTCATATTCTTCTTTCCTGTCAGAGAGCACAGTAAGCTGATCTATTCTACACACGTTGTTTCACTCTTTTGGGGCAAATGACAATCACAGGTTCCTCTAGCCTTAAACAGCTATTTCAACCAATATATATATACATACATGTGTAAACAAAATGTTACAGAAATGGCTTAAAGCAATTTCATAGAAGTAGCCCAATTCAGCTATTTGTGCTCTTCACCTCAAAATCCAAAGTGCCAAATGCAAGCAGGAAAGGTTTCCACTGTTGCAGTCTAACAATGATCCCATTTACTTGGTGAATTTGTAAAAATCATTTCAAGCCACAATTCCAATTAATTCTAGAGGGCTGAGAACAGGAATAATACATTTACAGTAACTGCACAGCTTGCATGGCCAAAAAAAGTCTCCAAACTCATTTTTAAACTGTTATTAACAAGTAACGGAATGTACATATGCTGATCATTAAATGTTTAACTCAAAAATAGACACCTACTGCACCGATCCAAATTTGTTAATGCAGTGAAACATACTCGAAAAGATACAAAATCTGAAGTTGTTACATGAAATCAAAACCTGGTTTTAAAAAGTGCACAGTAAAAACTGAAGGTAATTACTATATAAATTATCCACAGAGTGTGTATTTCCTGGTTTAGAGCCAACATTAAGTTCTGTTTTATCTGTTACAAGTTCTAAATATTTTAAAGCCATTTACAGCATCAATTCGGTTTTTACTAGACCCAATACCAGCCTCTGCTTCCTGGAACAAACAGGAACTGGATAATGAATGGTCACTAGCTGCATCCTGTGCAGCAGCAGCTTCCAAGGACCCAGCTGTAAACTACCGATTTTTGTTCTTTTTAGAATTTCCCTGCAACAAGAAACAAGCAAACAGAACATTATAATTCAGGCAAGGAAATCTAGACAGGTAACATACAAAACCTGATGTCTGATAATTTGTGCCTACAGCAAACAAGGTACAGTCAGACTGAAAATAAACAGTTCACAGACTTTTAGTATTGGCAGATTGTAACTGTTTGCTCTGAAAATGCCTCTGTTTCTCTAAGCACAACAGAGGCAAGTACCAGACATCTCAAATAAGCACAACAGTTCCTTACTACAACTGAAACCTGTGAAAGACATTTGAGGAACATCCCAAGACACTTAATTTTATTAATATCACTAATATTGTAAGGGCAGTGAAGAGAAGTCAAATCATAATCCACCTTCAGGTGCTTTTTCAACTATTCCTTACAGAATAACTGCCTCAAATAAAAAAATCAATCCCCCACCCTATTGGGTTTTCTTACAAAATAAATTTTATTTTAATTCAGGTTGTATAGATTATTCCTAGTTCAGAACAGAGTTTGTTCCACAGCTAACCAACTCACATTTGACCTGCAATAATTCCACAAAGGAAATGCAGAGCTTAAAATAAAATTTTGTGCAATAGTTACTTGTTGGCAATTCTCAGTCTTCCTATTTCCTGAAGATAACATTTGTTTTGAATCTAACCAACAACTCGCTCCAAGTGATAAGGGCTTTAACCGCATTTTTTTGATTTCAACTGAACTCCCTTCCACATTTGGTAACATTTGAAAACCTTTGTGGCTTCTGTTGTGAGATTCTGAGGTCCTTACACACAGAGTACCAATTCAAGTCTTAGAAGTATGGCAAGTGAGAAATTCCAGAAAACATTTTATAAAAACATGAAAAGCAATGGTCAGTATGCAGCCAACAGCTTCCTTCTGGAAACACAAGGGCTCATACACCACAAAGTCATTTTAAAGAACACAGTGCCAAGTTAAAACATTCAGAAATCTGAAGAAAAGCAAGGGGAAGAGTTGACTCTAAAAAATAAAAATCACCATCATGGGATCTTTAATCAGAACACAGAGTTTTTAAAATTATTTTTAATTTTTTTAATCCTTCAGTGACACCTGCTTCCATGCATTCCACAATAAAGGAGAATAATGAGGGTACACTTTGAGAACCTCATGTGAAGCAGTGACACGAAGAGCTTGTTCTTTCCCACGTGGATGTTTTGCAAGAATTTTTTCTTCACTGAAACTTGAAGGAGCAAGTTTGGAGTTTCCTTTCCAACTGGCTCAGAGTAAGCATCACAGCTGGTGAGCTGGTTTGTCCAACGGCAGCACTGCAGGAACACCAAATGTAACCCTCGCACCTCCCAGCTGCAGCCAGGGCCCCGTGCCAGCACTGCCAACTCACCTTACTGGTCATCTTTAGTGTATCAATCTCCTCCCTCTGCTTAGTTAAGGTTTCATTCATACTGCACAGGTGGTCACTCATCATGCTCAGCTGGTCCTCGTAGCTCCTCTTTGTCGTCATCAATTCATCCTGAGGGAAAAATAAAACAACCAGAGGCATTTGCTCAGTATTACTGATTCCTGGCAAAGCAGCACATTTCTACCTCCTCTTAGTAAGCTCCACTTTTGATGCTGAGTGTGTGCAATTCACCCAAAAAAAAACCCCAAAAAACTGCTTTATGAAAGAAAGTCAACAACATTTTTCTTTTACCTGAAGTCTCATGCACGGTTTGTTCCCTTTACTTTTGTGTTGTTTCCTCTAGATTTTTTCCCCACTTTTTATGGCTTACATAAAAGAGTAACAGGTGTGTTTTCCACCATTGCTTCCAGCCAGGAAACAAGTAATAATTATAGGGTTAAAGCATGGCCTGCACAAGAACACACATGGCATCCAAAGCTGAAGGAATCACCGCTCCGCATGCAGTTAGAGAGAGCTATGATCTCTCTGGGATTACAGAGACATGGGGGGATAGAGTGCATGACCAGAACACAGCAATGAAAGGATACACACACTTCAGGAAGGACAGAAGGGAAGAAATCGTGCTCTGTGTGAAGGAGTGACCTGAAGAGTATTAAATCTCGTAAGTAGGAGAACAGCAGGGTGATATGACAGGCATCTGCTGCAAGCAGATAAAAATCCCCCATCCACAGACCCTGATCCTCATCAGGGGTTTCAGCTACTCTGACATGTCCTGGGAGGGCAGCAAGGTGGAACACAAGCAGCTCGGGAGTTGTCTTGAGTGTGGCCAAGAACTTCCTGATACCAGTGACCAGTGGGACCAAGAGATGCTCTCTGCTGGTCTTGTTACTCACAAATAAGGAAAAGCTGGTCAGGGATGTGAAACCCAATGGCAGCCTTGGCTGCAGCTACCATGAGTTAGTGGAATTCAGGATCCTGAGGGAAGCAAGATGAATAGTAGAATTACAGCAACCCTAGACTCAAGAAGAGTACATTCTGGCTTCTTTCAAGGTCTGCTTGGAAAGATCCCAGGTGAAATTGCCCTGGAAGTTACAGGGGGCCAGGAAAGCTGAATGATCAAGGGCAGAACGAGGAACAATCCAGTGCCTAAGACATGGAGTGACTGTGGCAGAAGGCCAGCATGGCTGTACAGGAAATACCCAGTTCCACAGCTTGATCTGAACTCTCTGCTCTGACCAAAGGAGGGGGACAAATTACCTTCAGGACCCTTCCAACCTAAACAAGTCAATTATTCAGTATTATGCAGACTACTAAACATACAAATGGTGTGCCTGCTATCTTTTCCTAGGAAGTTTAATATGCAGTTGGAAGTTAACACCTCATGCTGAGTCTAACACCAATTGTGGAATTTCTTAAAGGAACAAATCAAAAAAGTGTTTAAAAAGAATTGTTCATGGACACAACTTTTCAAGGCTTATAACATTATATTCACTGCCTGTATGGTGAAATTTTGGTACTCAACATCACAAATGAACAGTAATGACATGAACTAAATGCAAAGAAAACACGAAGGAATTTATGAAGTGTGTATTTATTTATACTTTATTTTACAACTGGCTCCTTTCTCAGCTGTGTGGAGGAGAAGGACAAAGGGACAGAACACTCACAGGATGGCATAAGAGTCGTGTATTGTTAACAACAGCTTCTTAAAGATTACCTCAAAGTTATTTTTGCTTACTATTAAGGTACTTATATTAAAAAAAAAAACCAAAATCAATCTGGCATTTTTTAAAACTTTCAGACCAAGGTGCAAGAAAGGATTAAGAATTCCTTGCAACATCTGAAATCAGTCACACAACCACAACTTTTGACATTAACCCTCCCTCTTTTCCATGAAAATCCTTGACATCAAACATGCTAAAACACACAGGTTTGGCTACTATAACCTTTTCCTTGGAAGCATGTTCCACTTCAACTTTATACCTGGGATTTAAAGTGTATTATTTAAAGCTCTTCTCTACATCCCATTAGAGTTTTTATATTCCTTAACTCAGGACCTAGCAATGGCATGGCCAGGCTAGATAGTTGTAATTCTTCTGCTCCAACTTCCCCTTGCACACGATTGCAAAATGCGTCTATTACACTACAATTAGAACAATTTACTTGCCTGTAATCTGGTGATGTTTTGACTGGCAAGCTTCAACTCTTCTGTGAGTGATTCCTTGGACTTCTCTGCCAGAGACAGTCTCTTGGCAAGTGCTCGACACTACCAAGAAGAGGATAGGGAGGGCAGAAGGGAAGAAAGTCAGTTCCAGAGTATCACCTCGTGGCATCCTTAAGGGGTTGCTTTGGACTTTTCCATCTTTATGTGATACTTGGATTTCAAGAAACTTGGAGCTTGTGCACATTTTTAAATGCAAAGGTAATGGAATAGTTAACTTAAATGTTTCATTTTACAGAGCTACCATATTGCCAATCCTCTAAATATCGTATTTTTCACAAAACTACTATGTCATCTTCCATTAAAAAAATATTTAAGGGGATTTGCTCTGTTAACCTGGAGCTTTGGTATATTCCACATCATTTATTACACAAATGAAAACGGTCACTACTTTCAAGAAAAGTTCCCTCATGACTTGAAATGAAAAGGAAACCATAGATACAATGAATCACCTTGTTCATTCTTGCACTGTAACTTATGCCTAAGAGCCAATTTCCTCAGGAGAGCTGTTTCCATCACTTCATAATACACTCAAATATTTTTGAATGACATCAGCATCACTATAAAATTAAGTCAAAACTTCCTTGGTAACTAAAGCCAGCTGCTTCAGCTTATGTGAACAAATCTATACATGACACACATTATATTTCTTAATACAGCCAAGATAAGGCTACCAAAGGATTTATTAAACATAAAAAACTCTTTTACAGTGTCTGTTTTTATGCATACTAGACCACAGTCAAAAAACATTCCAGGAACAGATTTTTATAAAACATTATGCTCCATATATTAAAACTCACTATGATAGCACTTGCCTGTGGGAAATTCAAAAAGAGATTTACTGTCATTGCCTGCATGCTCACCTCAGCATGGAAGTGCACTGATTTGCTGTCAGCAAGCTGCAGGTGAGAGGTCAGCTCTGCTATCCTGGCCATGTAGTGAGTTTTTATCAGGTCTTCACGAGACTCAACATCTGGAGCCTGGCAAAGCAAAAATTTAAGGCAGACAACATTTATGTTCAGTAGACTGAACACCTGAATCATAACATTGCCTCTATACAGACTGCTCATCTTTCCTCCCGAGTCCTGGCTGCTCTATCAAAAAGTATCAAAGTCCCCAAACACAACAGACAAATTACAGCAGGCTACACTGCAATTTGTCACTCTGATGGGGACTCAATGTCAGACTTCCTTACAGGATAAAGAGCTGACTGAAGAGGTAAGAATTTAACTTGCTTTAACATATCAAGTGTCTGATGAAGATTAAAATCCACTGCAGAAGTGAACAGCTTTCACCCACATGAAAACTTACTGTCTCTTCCCAAAAAGGAAGAATTCCTTCACATAACTGTATTTCAGAAGCTTACAAAAGTCATAACTATTTTTAACGTTGCATGTTTCAGAAGTTCCTTTGGACATTTGAAATTTAAAAAGAAAATAAAAAATAAAAAAGTCCAACAACTCAGCAGTTTACAGACTAACCCACTGGAGGCAGCTTTCACGAGACTTGTCATTACCTTCAAGTTCAGCACTATGCAGAAGCCTTTAAGAACTTGTATCAGTCATTATCTAGCCCCCGACCCCTTTTTAATCACACTTGCAGAAGACAAGGAGGGGTAAACCAAACTACACATCAGTTTCCTGTGATAACCAGAAAAGGGAAAGCACTGCATCTTAGTCTCAGAAGTTCCTGCTGGGGGTAGTGCTACATTACAGCAGGGCTCAATAAAGAGTTAAGGTTTAGTCTGAGGGCTGGTTCAAGCTCTGCTTCAGTGTGGTCTCTGCTCTGTACCTCAGGCTCTGCAGCCAAGGTCTTTCATGCAGCTTGAGCTCTTCCTCGAGGGTTAAGAATTGAGGCTTGGAATGCAGTTTGGGCTACTGAGGCACAGACAGACCAGTGCTTTCCTCAAATTACAGAGAACAGACCCTGACTCCAGTTCACTCTGCCCCAAAATGCTTACGTGGGTAAAGTGACAGCTCACTGACAGAAGAATAAAATTAAGGAACACATGGATTTCAGAAATTTGACCATACAGTATTCACAGACTACACGGTCAACTCATGGCATTCTACAGGAGCCTTCTTGGTAACCTCTGGAATAAGTTTAGCAGAATCAGAACTGAAGTATTTAACAGATGGACTTTAATAATGTTTAAAACAGATTACCTTTTCATTATCAGTAGTTACAGTCAACATTCCAATCTAGAACAAGGAAGAAAATACACTTAATGAGAACTGCAAAAAAAAATAGATACCATAGCTGCATTTTGGTTTCAGTCATAGAAGGACTTTAAATTTAAACAATCTTGCAACAGTTCAAACTGAAATAAAATCTAAGTACTTCCACCTGTAATATAAACAAGAGTGGTTACTCTCAAAAATATATCTCCTGTCTTATGATGTGCACAGGGAAAAGGCAATAAAAGCAACAAGATGCAGCTGGGCTTGTATGGTTATGCAACTGCTTGATCATATGAAACTAATTCAGAGCCATGTTAGTACACTGAAACATTACTTGTCATGTTTAGGAGCAAGGAAAGTCAACTTGGATATCTTGAATACCTTCCAAATTCCTGACTTTCCACTCTGACTAGTAAGCACTGACAAAACTCTACAGGAGCAGCGTATGCCAATACCTGGTCTCATGAAAGAATATCTTAATGGAGAATCAAAGGGGCTTTTTTCCCCTCGATCTCAACAGCACTAGAGATTTATGTTTATGGGAAATATTCATACAATATGTTGACCTGTGAATAACATTCTCCTCAAACTCCTAATGATTCAAATAGAGGATCAAAAACTTAAGATGCCAGTTTACTTCAAAACTGGGGATTTCAAAACAATCCACTGGTTATTTTTATCCTGGAGCAGGAAAGTGGGGAGGACAAAAAAAAAAAAGAAGAGAGAATTCTACTGAATGCTGAGTTGAGTAGATTTATTATTTCTTACAGATGACATTCCTTTTAATACCACTATGCCACTTCAGAAGTGGAATTCAGGGGAAAGGCCAACTCATTTTAAATATGTGTAGTAAACAGGAAGAAGCCATTTACCAACACAGAAGAGCAGGGAAAGAACGCAATGCATGCTACATCCAAAAGCAATTACTGAACCCAAACTAGTAAGTCTTCAAACCCATTTACAAACACCGCCTACCTCCTTCCATTTGCTTTATCATACCTAAAGATGAACAAAAGTATTGGAAACACAGGCCCAACCCAAGATACACACCACTTGCAAGGTTTCCTAACTACAGACAAATCAGGAGGTTAAGCACCTATTATTTCCCCCTCAGTCACACAAGTACAGAACTACAAAAATATCACCACACTACTAAAGACCGTGAACAAAGTCTCAAAATCCAAGAAGCGCCAAACTCCGCAGAAAGTATTCGCAAGCAGCTTTGCAAATACAAGGACCCCAAGAGTGAATGCTTTTCAACAGAGTCAAAAGGCTTTCAATTCTGGTGTTCCACTGATCAAACAGCACTGCCACTAAAGCAAGTGGATTTTTCTCTATTGAAGGGAAAGGTCACTTACCAGACTAGTGCTCTTAATAGGTTCCCTCAGACTCTTTTCTGTGGTTTCCTTCTTTTGTTCTGCTATATTTGGCAAAGCTGAACGCTCCTGGATAGTTTCAGTTAAATGTCCACTAAGAGAGTTTTTCAGTTTTTGGTTTTCTTTCTCTAGCTTTATTTTAGCTAGCTGGGCCTCCAACATCCAGTGTTCTTTTTCTTGTTCAAGTTTTGCAATTTTCTCCAAACTCTGCTGGACCTTTAGGAGGGAAAGTTTACAGTCCAGGTTATTGAACCCAGGGAGGAAAAAAGCCACACACAGGAAATGTTTGAGGACAGTATTATTTTAAACCATTGCATAAGTGAGCTAACAAAGTGCAGCAGGTAAACAACTACTGTTTTGAACTGGATGCTTAGTTGTGGTTCTTTGTCAAAAATGGCCACCTTATTTAGTTATTTAATTATTAAATTATTATTTAATTAGTTTGAAACACGCACAGCTCATAAAACTGGCAACATTGTACTAGGTGAAAAACCAAAGCAGGGACGAATTTCATGAAAACTTGAAAGATGTGTACCCAGCACTAGCACTACCTTCTTCAATGCTAGAAAGACAAACTGCCCTCTCCCAGCTGTTCCACCTCACCCAGACAGAACCACCCACTTCGTCCAGGTAAGAAAACAACTAAGGAACAGAACACATCCAAGCACTGCACATTTCTGCTGAAATTCATTTCAACTCCTACTAATACACTTAGAACACTGGCCACTGAAAAAAAAAAAAAATCACCGAAGTATTTGCTTCTGTAACAGTTCAATAACAATGAGTCGAGCACAGGCTGAGCATACAAGCTTATAAAGAAGTGTCAGTATTAATCAGCTACTCTCATTCATATGAAGAGATGGACAAACTGCGTAGGCCTTTTAAATACCATGTCACCTACCCTGCTTCACCTTCCAGAAAAAAAAACAAACCAACATATATATATGCAAACTGGAAGATAGAAACTCTATTACTCTAACTGAAAAGAAAAAGCACTGCTCTTAACAAGTGCTAATAATTCCTGCATAGCCCAAAAGAGGACTCAAAACAGTACACATTAAAAATTAATCCCTTCAGTATGCCTTATTCCTGTCTTTACTTGGCGTTTATTTTAATTATTAAAGATCACCTGACTTCTTGTATTTCCCAATGAATATATCAATGGCATAATCCTGTCTCATATATATATATGTACATTCTGCAGGTACAGGAGATAACCCAGCCTGACAATGGGAAGGTTTTACTTTCAAAACTCTACAAGATCTCTGCAGTCTAATTTTAAGGTTCAGCATATTCATATATACCTACAAATGACCACAGACGCAAATGTGGAGACTTTGATACAACTTTAGCTTTACAAAACACACTACCATATATGTTAGTACAATGTACACCAGAATACCTGTTGTGCAAGACCTTCTCTGCTTTCTGTAGAACTCAGGAGAACTCTGCGATTGGCTAAAGCCTCTTCATAAGGCACTGAATCTGCACAAGGCTGCAGAAGAATTAAAAAAACCCTCTCAAAACATGTCACACACTAGATCAGAACGTGTACTCTACTTTTATCTTCTTACTACTTTCCTTACTTTAATAAAGGGGAAAAAAAACCCATGTCCTAAGTGCTTACCAGGCAGTAGGAAAAAATGGTATCACAGTTCACAAGAAATACTGCCCCAAAAAAAGTGCTCAGAAAGTGCTTGATTAAAAAGCGCTCAGAAAACTCCAAGTGATAATTAATGATCAAAGGCATCTAAAAGTCCTCTTTACAGACACTGCAGTAAAGTGATTTAGTAACAACTGCTAAGCACATCATCACTTAATTGCTAATTTTAATGGAGACAACAGGGAGATCTGGCAGCATTCAATCCTTTAGTTCAGCACATTTTCTCCAGGGTACCTCCTTTTTTTTTCCCCTATTGCTCTCCACCGTCTTCCAGTGAATGCAAGTGTAAGAATATGATATAATTCTCTCCATATTCCTGGTGAATACAGGAGGAAATTTAAATAAGCAGCCACCCTCTTCTCCTTGGAGTCTTGGCACAGAAATAATTAGTGGAAACGGGTAAGGGCAGAATTGGCACATACTCTCAGCTGTGAGGGCAACTACACTCCCTAAAGCTTTCAGTAGCATTATTGCACTGAGGGTTCCATTTCCTCAGCCAAAACCTGTCATTCAGAGACTCTCTCCCATTCCGAATACTGCAAATGCTTAGTTTGTATCAATCCTCTTTGGCAAAACCAGCTACCAACAGAACCGCGCTCCCTCTGTGCAAGCACGCTGGCTGAACAAACCTTCTTCAAGGACTTCACGTAAGCAGCTGCCTTCTTCTTGTACTGCAGCATGCACTCAGCTGAGAGAGGGCTGATGAACTCTGCTCCTCCCTTAGGGCCGCAGCTCAGCGAGGTGGTGAAGTGATCCAAGTTGTTGCTAAAGAACGAGGCCATCTACACACACCAAGAGAAGTGGCTTTTTGAATTAAGTTGACCAGAAAGATTCATTGGAGCAATTAGTCTTTCAAAAGACAAGTATTTAGTGAAACTGGACTTCATAATAAGACTTTGAAACAAACTACAGGCTCTTCCATGTAACTTAGACCTTCCCAACACAAAGCATCCTCTTCCCAGTATCTACTTTTACCAATCACTCAGTTGTTTTTAACTCATAGCCTGAAAACACCTCAAAAATCAACCTGACACTACAGATCATTAATGTAAGAGGCACTCATACTCCATGCAGATTACAGAGATTTTCTAAATCATGCAGCTAAATTGCTTTTTTCTTCCTTAAAAATCTGCACAAGTTAGTGCATTGTTTGAAACAAAAATTTCCATTACCTTGCCCGCTCCATTTGTTAAAGCAGCAACAGAGGATAAAATACAGTCATTTGTAGTTATGAGTTTCTGTGTGGCAGTTGGAACTTCCTGTTCTAAAGTAGCTTTCTGACTATAGTGCTTGGAAATATCTGGAAAAGGAAAAGCATATTTATGCCAAATTAAGAATACAAAACTTTTTGAAAGTCACAAAAGCATCTTAGCCTAAATATATTAATTTCAACAGCATCAAAATTTAAAAAGAATTAAGTATTTATCATGTAAGAACATTCTCAATTTGGCCTAATTAAAAAAAAGTAATTGTTTGACAAGTGAACATTTTGCACTTACTTTACAACAGAGTAATATTGCTACAGAATGGCGAAATTCCAGCTCATCACCACCACAAATTATAATCTGAAGTAATCTTAAGAAGTTCAAAATTAGTTGGGATTGAGAAGGAAGAGAGAAATTAAACATTTTGGAGTATGGATGTGTGAGATATTAAGTAGAGGATTTCTGTTGATAGCTAATGAATTCTACTGACGGTTTTCTTCAGTACTTCTATTTTCTGTATTTCCTTTAAAGTGTAAGTTGGGTTGACTTTACATTATAGTGATCACACTAAGAGGTAGAAAGTATTTTAAACTTATCTATGCTACAAAACTCCTGGTTTAGGGTCTCATTTTGTGTGAGGTACAATCTTTAATATAACCTTTTTATTTGTAAACAGGGACTTTGCAAAATGGGACCATACTATTCATGCTATTAGGAAAAAACCCAATTTTGCTTAAAACTATGAAAGCATAATGTTTAAACAGCTGACTAGTAAAAATCCAGTTCATCTTTATAGATTGTTTTCTCCCCAGGAACAGCTACATGATACTGAAATTCTAGGACACACAGGAACATCAGTTTTCAAATTCTGAGTTATAACCAAGTATCACTTCACTGAAAACATAATTTATCCATGTTGCTCCAATAAAAGCAAGGTAAGCCATTTTCCAGAGGAAAGTTTCAGAAAGAACCCAGACTTCTCTGTAAGTTTTGGTTATATATTCATGTTAAAAATAGTCATCACCCTATAAATAGGAAGGAAAAATTCCACTTTGAAGGCAGGTACTAGGTCAATGCTACATATGGAGGGGAAAATATGTAAATTTCATAACATTCCATTCTGTATGCTAGTTTCAGGAAAGCAATAAAGTTCAGAAAGTAAAGTGATACCGCTCAGGAAAACCTGGAGAGCCACAATTAAATAATCCAGAAACTCTGAAGACCAAAGCTAACAGAATGGAAGAATGAAAACCATGCATGAAGGTCTAAAACAAGTGGTTAGCAGGTTTAGTTTCTTAGCTTGTAAAGGTAAAACAAACCAGATTTATCACATATGATACATTCAGCACTGTTATAGACAGAGTACATGTGTGCTATGCTAAACAGAAAGAAGCAAAGTTGAAACAAGACAACATTCCCAACTCTCACCTTTTAAAATGTCATGGAATCCATGAAGACTTGCAGCAATGTTTGTAAACACAAAGTTGTAATTTGTCCTAAGGAGTCCTTCTGGTCTTGTACCTAAGAGTAACACGTAAGAAGGAAAAGAAAACCACAACACTAAGATTTGACCATGAATGAAAAAAGTTATCTTTGAAAATAATTCAGTTTCCACCTACTAGAACCATTTGCATGGAGTATGAGTCACAATAGATTCATTTACTTAAATTTCCCCTTCAATATCAAATGTACATATATCCAATTTTGCCAGAGTAGGCAGGTAAAAGACTTTCAAGTTCCCTAGATTTTCCTCAGATTCCATAAATATCAATTGTTTTGGTCTCAAAAACCACACATACACAAAGACATATTCACAGCTGTAGGAAAGACCATCTGGGCCCTTCTAAAGAGTGAAGGCTGAAATAACCTGAAGCTATACAATAACCATTTCCTGCTGCTATTTACAGGATGAGTTTGGAGACAGTTTCCCCACACATACACACAAAGGCTTTACCTGATTTTATTTAGTCATTACCATGACAGCTGTAATAACCTTATAAAGACAAAGGGCTGGAAGTGATGATTAGTAATAAAATGTGGTTTATTAACAATTTCATAATTAAGAGATGACAAAAGACACACTGTCAATCATACTAGAAAAACCCACAGAAAACCAGTCCCAGGGCAACCAACCAAGGCAGAACTGACACTTACTGGGTAAGGCCAGAAGACTGACGTACGTGTGTAGCTTCTCAAAGACTGCAGTCAACCTTTTCATGTCTCTGTGAAGCTCCATATTTCTAGCTCTTAAAGCAGCTGTGCAAAGAGAAGACTCACACTCTTCTTCCAAACTAGGAATATATGAATTATTTTTTTAAAAGCAAGCAATTTTCTTAAAAAAAAACAAGTTCACGAGTTTTGGAGCACATAGGTGTTCCCTACCACCCCAGTCCAAAGCAACAGCAGACTAGAAATTTATTTTAGAAAGGTTAACATAGCAGAGAAGTTAGCAATACATGAAAATTACTGTGTGCATCTCCACTCTCAGGTGTTCCTGTCACAAGCCAGGAATGACTTACTCTCACAGCAAGGAACTGATTGCAGCAATTTAAGTTTGAGGACTTTTCCCTCTACTACATAAATTATCTTTGCTTCCTAAGGAGCACGAGAACAGGTATAAAGGAAGCATAAATCAAGATTTTTCTTCTTCCTTAGTCCAAACCACTGTCTGTTAAAGCAGTTCTTAGCACCCATAATTCACCTCCCTTCGATCAACTCAGGAGCAAAGATTATCATGGCAGAAGGGATGTGCACCTGGCTGAGTTTTACTACATTGCTACATTTACTGAATGATAAATAACACTCAGAGAGGCTCAAGGCATTAACAGTTTCAGCGTATCACATCTGAATAGTATCAATGCTATTCAATAACACTAAGGAACATTAATGAAAGCTTCACATATTTTTATTGTCTCATCTGTGAGGGGGGGGTGTGTGTGGAGGGGCTTTAAAATACATGGTTTTAGTCCTAATGCCTTAAAAAAGCCAAGCCTAATCTCGAGGTTTAGAAAACAACAGGAAAAAAAAGGAAAAAAGGGGGGGAAGAGGGGGGGAAG